>CM051271.1:32526520-32656520 GCA_027921565.1 Artemia sinica | reverse complement strand
AGACGGGAGGATATTGTCTGCGGTCGAATCAAGCGCCGCTGCTTTGACTCCCTCGCAGATGATGAAGGTAGACGCTGTCCAGATGAAACACCTCCGCAAAATCAAACGTGTTAGATGGCTCGACAGGGTACAGAACATGGAGCCAAAATGTTTGAGATATTCAAGCAGTTTACTTACCTTGGTTCAATTGTCTACTCAAATGGAAATCTAGATGCAGAGATATCAACAAGGACGGCAAAACCCAGATCAGCCATCTAACGAAGCTTGTATCTACTCTGGATTGGTAGCAAGTGCTGTGTTGTAATCGTCAGAGACTTGGGCTTTAACTCTTTCGCATATGATGAACGAAGATGCTGTCCAGACGAAACCCTCCGCAAAATCGAAAGCGTTAGATGGCTCGACAGGGTACGGAACATGGAGGTACTCTGGTCCTTTAAATTGCCACGCCTGTCGAATAGCTTCAGTCCCAACCGCTGCGTTGGTGTGGTTATTTGCTTCGTCTACCCTCTCAAACACCTGCCCAACTTTTCGACTTTGATACAACTGCAAACGGCTGGAAACGCCCCAGAGGTAGACCACACAAGAGATGGGAGGACATTGTCCGCGGACTCACTGCGCCGTGCAATGACCCCAACAAAGCTTTAGAACCCCGACGGGTTCTAAAAACATGTTTTGACGGTGATATCTCATATTTTGATTTTTTTTTAATCAATTTGTCTTTTCAAAAGGGAATTGTTCTAAAAGGTCTAAAGAAAAGCCGTATTTTGCCTTTATATAAGTATGGAAAAACGGAAGAGATAAATAATTACCGCCGTATTTCAATTTTACCAGTTATTTCGAAGACTTTTGAAAAAATAATGCATGATAAAATAAGTAAATATTGCGGAAGAAAATGAAATAATTCCACCTAGCCAATATGGATTTCGGAAAGGGCATTCGACGGATCTGGCGATTTACCCATTTTATTTGTAAAGTGGAAGATTTTCTAGATACGGGTTTTTTATACCTCAGCTTTATTTATTGACCTGTCGAAAGCTTTTTGATACAGTAAACCATAATCTTTTAGTTAGAAAGTTAAAGAATTATAAATTTCCACCGCGGATTGTTAGTTGGATTGAGGTCATATCGATCAGATAGGTCACAGGTCGTTATAGTTGGACCAAAAAGATCACGAGAGCATCTAATAACTTATGCTTATAACTTATAACTTATGATTTTAGGGCCACTCCTTTACCTCATTTATACCGCGGATATAGGAAATTTTATGAAAGATTGTTTGACAATATCATTCACAGATGATACAATTTTGTTATTCTGAGCTTTAAGTGTTGGAACCCTTTTTAAGACCATGGAGAGCGCGTTGAATGATCTAATAAAATATACGAGGAGTAAACCGTTTATTGATTAATATTAAAAAAAACAAATTACATGATTTTTTCTATTATTAAAAGGGTAAACACTGAACTATCTTTAACAGCTGATGGACATTTAATATATAGGGTTTCAAAAATTTTAAATATTTAGGTGTAATCATTGATGGATTATTGTCATGGAAAGGACATGTAAATTCAATATCTATAAAAATGCAAGAGGAGCTGGGATTTTGTATAGACTTAAAAATTTCCTTCCGCAAAAATTTTTGCTAACCCTTTATTTTACTATTGTTTATCCTAATATGCATTATAGTTGTTACGTTTGGGCTAATTATTTTTGTTATAATTAAAGAGAATTCAAATCTTACAAAATAGAGCTGTAAAGTCGATTTATTTTAATAGACTTAATACTAAAGAAGTTTTTCTTAATCTCAGTTGCTAACAGTGAGACAAATTTGTCAGCCCCAAACTGCTGTTTTTCATGTATAAATACTTGAATAGTCTAGCACCCCCAGGACTAACACAATTCTTCCTTTTTCATTTATCGTCATATTATCATGCTTATCCAACGTCGTCTTCTACACATTTTCTCTTATCTCGGATATTCGTCACACGCGCAAGAGCAGCTTTTTCTATCAAATACGTTGGAGTGAAATTATGGAACAGTATTCCGCTGGAAATAAAAGATTCTGTTTCAGTTCCGTCATTTAAATATAATTATAAGAAACATCTTCTTTCTACTAGTACAAATAAATAGTTTTTTTTAGGAGGATTCTCTCTTTCTTATGCAGTGTACAGTGCCTTTTTTCGTTTTTTTTTTCAAAGTTTGTTTGTTTGTCAATTTGTTGCTTGTCAATAATTACTGATAGTATTTGCATGAATATTTGAGTTCTCCAGGGATTACATTTAGGCCCTAGAGATCATTGATCAGTCTTCTTTTTTTTTCAAAGTTTGTTTGTTTGTCAATTTGTTGTTTTTCAATAATTAGTGATAGTATTTGAATTAATATTCGAGTTCTCCAGGGACTACATTTAGGCCCTAGGGATCATGATCAGTCCCTGGAGTTGTTTTTTTATTGTGTGTTTATATTGAATAAAGTCAAAGTTCAAAGTTCAAAGTACCATCGCCCAAAAGGGGCCACTCTGGAAACGACTAACGGCGATTACATCTGATTTCCCTCTACTCTGGCGCTGCTGCTTTGACTCCCTCGCAGATGATGAAGGTGGACGCTGTCCAGATGAAACACCTCCCCAAAATCATACGCGTTAAATGGCTCGACAGGGTACAGAACATGGAGATACTCCGGTCCTTTAAACTGCCACTTCTGTCCGAATAGCTTGAGTCCCGCTCCCTGCGTTAGTAAGGTCATTTGCTTAGCCCACCCGTTCAAAACCTTTGCCAAACATAACTTCGACTTTGATACAACTGCAAACGGCTGGAAACGCCCCAGAGGTAGAACACGCAAGAGATTGGAGGATATCGTCCGCGGTCAACTCACTGCGGGGTTCATTGACCCCAACGAAGCTCCTATCCTCTTCCAAAACGGAAAACTCTGGAAATGACTAACGGTACTTACATCTGGTTTCCTCTGCGCTGGCACTGCTGCTTTAACTCCCTCGCAGATGATGAAAGTAGACGTTGTCCAGACGACACACCTCCGCAAAATAAAACGAGTTAAATGGCTTGAAAGGGTACAGATCATGGGGATTTTATGGTCCTTTAAATTGCCATCACTGTTCGAATAGCTTTGAGTCCTGCTCCCTCAGTTGGTAGGGTCATTTGCTTAGCCCACCCACTCAAACACCTGACCAACTTATTTTCGACTTTGTTCCATACAAACGGCTGGAAATGCCCCAGAGGTAGACCACGCAAGAGATGGGAGGTTATCGTCTACGGTCGACTCACTGCGCTGTCCGATGAACCTAACGAAGCTCCTACTCTCACCCAAAACGGGCCATTCTGGAACGACTAACGGCACTTACATGTGGTTCCCTCTATGCTGGCGCTGCTGCTTTGACTCCCTTGCAGATGATGAAGGTAGACGCTGTCCAGACGAAACCCCTCCGCAAAATCAAAACACGTTAGATGGCTCAACAGGGTACAGAACATGGAGACACTCCGGTCCTTTAAATTGCAATCCCTGTTCAAATAGCTTGAGTCCCGCTCCCTGCGTTGGGTACGGTCGGTCGTTTCCTTGGCCCATCCACTCAAACACCTGCCCAACTTATATTCGAGGTAGACCACGCAAGAGATGGGTGGATATCGCCCGTGGTCGACTCACTGCGCGATCCGTCAACCCCAACAAGGTTCTTACCCTCGCCCAGAACAAAGCACTCTAGAGACGACTAATGGCAATGGAGTCTGGTTCCCTCTATCTTGGCGCCGATGCCAAGCAAGAGCTCATCTTAGATTGCTAAGGATTGTCCTACTTGGCCATCAATCTCTGTCCGAACGAATAGGCAGGTCATCCTCGAATGGAGTGAATAGAGGTCCCAAGGGAGGATTTAAGGAAATCGGGACTTCTTGGGAAGGGGTAAAGAGGAAAGCTTTGAATAGATTAGAATGGAGGAAGAGCGTGTGCACAGATATGTTGGCATCAGACGGTTTAGTGCTGGAATAAGTTGTTAGTAGTAGTGGTGCTAGAATATAATCTTAGGTTAGCCCCAATGCAGCTGGTTATTATTCAGCTACCGAGAGTAGATGCATATCATTAAGCAGTTGAAGACTCCATGAATCTTGCTACAAAAAAAGTGCTAGGCTATCAAGGATAAGCCTTGTTAGTCTGGACAATGAACATCAAGCACACATAAACTTACAGATGAATTAATTTATAAAAATCTAATGCTAAGGAATAAATATGACCTTTATTGTACAAGATAAAATTTTCACAATAAGCGGGCTTTATCAAACACAACCTTTAAAAAAACCTAACCGATGAAGGTAGATATGAACCAAAAAAAAAATGATCACCAGGGGAAGTGATTTTAGTCCGCAGCAATTAGATTTAGTAAGCTCTTCCCGTCCTTCTAAAGACTCTTCTCTAGATAAGTTATTATCATACTCTGACACTTCTTCTTCTTCTTTGTGGCAGCCTTGTGACAGGTCAAAAGCCAAACAGTAACCCTAGAATTCAAATCAAGAAATTAAAAGTTTTCGTACTAATGAACAAGAGTGTCACTGCTTGTTGCTTTTCCATCTTAGAAATGTCATGAAGTCAGGCAACTTTGTTTCTTATTAAAAAAAAAAAGAAAAGCAAAAAAAAGCTCATCACCCTTCAGTCTCTTACTATAGAAAAGAGAACGCCTTAAATCAAAATGTTACCTGAAAACAAAAGAGCTTTTTTGAACCGTTCAAAATAGAAAATAATTGGAATAAATCTTCTAACTGAGAAGCCTAGACTGTTTTTTATTGTTATTATTAGCATTATTATTTATTGAAAACCCGTTTTCATGCAAAAAGAAAAATGACCCAACATTACAAAAAATACTATACAAACTATGACAATGTAACCAGTGTAGAAGAAGTTGGTTCCAAGCATCTTTTGAAATCTTTCGGTTGTGTTTCTCCATAAGTTTAGCAGCGGCTATAATAAGATCTGCTATCCTGATAAGCTTTGAACTGCGTCTCCAAATTAGATATCTCAGTATTTATCTTTGCAAAACCGAAGTAAGTGGAGCAGATTTTCGGTTTATCAGAATTTGTAAGAACCTTCCAGAAGGGTGCAATGTAGAGGATGTGGGGGGGAGAGCAACAGGGTTGTACAGCATTGCCAGATAACGACGATTGAAACAAAGCTTAATAGAAGCTTACCTACTGCTTAAGGTGCATCTTGGGTACATAAAATCTAATATTACGGTTAAAGCTGCAGCTGCAACCTAGTACGGGGCGAAAACTCGATCTACTGTAACACAAACTTAAAAACACAATTTAAAACAAAGCTACCAGTGTGAATGTTTTGTGAATACTTAATAAGACATTAAATTGTAATTACAAAATAAAATTCTGAAAAATTCAGAAAAATAGCCCCGGATCCACTAAAGAGGACGTAAAATTGAAGTAAAAACTACACGATTGAAATCGTTTATTGGCCAAAACATTGGCTAGAACTTTACAATCCCTCCACCTTGAACAGTCAAGAAAATTAGAATTTAAACTGACTTGTCTCCCTTTGTAATTTAAACGATAGAGCGCGAATGAAAAGTGCTATGTTCTGTCACTTGTTACAAAAAAACATTAATGTTGGCCAAAAAGGGCCAAAGTGCAAGAGACTGCCCAGAATTATGAGATAACGAATTGAATTTCATATGGCGAGAATCCTTAACTGGAGGTTTACAGTCCAGTATCTAAAAAATAAATGAGTTTCGTATTTGTATGGGTAGCGCAGCTGCTGTACTTCCTTTTCCATCCAGGATTAATCCTATCAATCATTACAATTTATTTACTACAGCTTACAACTACAAAATGATTACGATTTACAATCGGCAATAACTTTCAATCTGTGTGACTTGAGGTGCAATATTGCCCCGTGGTCGCACAGAAACCTTTCTCTTCTCAGCGCCAGATTTTAGGGGAATAGCAAGCATGTTGCGCCCCAGTTTCCGGATGTAGGGTTGTTTCTGAATTTCTCTATTTGTATGATTGCATTTACAGAGTATGTCATTTTATAGATTTATAGGATGCCAAAGATCGTCTTTTGCGGCCAAAAATCTAGGGCCAAACGAAAAGCAGGTGCTTGACGAATGGGGTGGAAGAGGTCGTAATAAGTGGATTTAAAAGAAACTGAGACTTCTTGGAATGTATGAATAGGGAAGTTTTAAATAGATTGGATGGAGGTGAAGTGTTCGTCAGCCTGAAGTAATAGCCCATCGCCCTATGTTCAGTGTTATTAAATTTTGAAAAGAAAACACCCTTCGCCGATCGCCCAGTCTTTTAAATTGATTACAGCGTTGCCACATTTTGTCTCCTACAACCTAAAGAACTAAAAAAAAAAAAAAAAAACTTAAGCACAGTTACTTCAGAACAGAGGAGAACAGGGTGAATTTTTCGGGGGTAATTTCCAAGAGGTGGGATTTTCCGGGGGGGGGGGGCGCTTAGCACCGTTGTCAATAATAATGTAACGCAGCGACGTGCTTTTGCAGTAATTAGTAAAGTTTTTATGCGGCAGTCACTCGGTGATGGCCTTTGAATCAAATTGTTCTTAACATTAATAAATGTAAGAAACAATTAATAAATGCTAGACACACAATTAGCCTTAGTTTGAATAAGCTGCAATTGTAGAATATAATATTATAGATTGTATTGTTTTCATGTTTTGAGGCATATTTGGCGAATGGGAAACTTTTTTAGTTCAGTTAAAAAATATCCATGAGAAAGATTACCGATCTTTTCATGTTGGCCAGGTTCGAAAAAACAAGACAGAGGAGGTATCAAACAGTTCGTGGTAACGAACTGTAAGTAAGGAGCGACCCGGCTCAATGGTAACCGAAACTCTAGAAAACGGTATTTTGATACAAATAGATACACCAAAAGAATCAAATTTTAAAGCTGATTTCAAATATATAAGTTTCATCAAATTTAGTCCTACGTATCAAAAGTTATGCACCTGAGAAAATTTGGCTGATTTTCGAAAAAAGGGGGAAAGACCCCCTAAAAGCTATAGAAACCTTAATGAAAATCACACATCATATTCCGCGTATCAGAGAATCCTACTGTAGAGGTTTCAAGCTACTATCTACAAAAATGTGGAATTTTGCATTTTTTGCCAGAAAAAAGATCACGGGTGCGTGTTTATTTGTTTTTTCCCAGGGGTGATCGTATCGACCCAGTGGTCCTAAAATACCGTGGGAGGGCTCATTGGAATGGAAATTAAAAGTTCTAGTGCCATTTTTAAGTGACCAAAAAAAATGGAGGGCAACTAGGCCCCCTCCCACGCTCATTTTTTTCCCAAAGTCACCGATCAAAATTTTGAGATAGCCATTTTGTTCAGCATGTTCGAAAATATTATAAGTATGTCTTTTAGGATGACTTAATCCCCCGAAGTTCCCGGAGGAAGGGCCGAAAGTTATGAACTTTACCCAATGTTAACATATAGTATTGGTTATTGGGAAGCATACAGACGTTTTCAGGGGAGATTTTTGCTGGTAGTGGGGGGGGGGTTGGGTCGGGGGGTTATGTGGGAGGATCTTTCCATGAAGGAAGTTTTCATGGGAGAAGGAACATTGCTATGAAGGGACGCCGGACTTCCCAGCATATTTAAAAAAAAATCAGAAATTAAATATAAAAAAACAAGTTTTTCAACTGCAACAGCAGCAACATCAAAACTTTAAACGAACAGAAAATATTACATATATGATTGGGTTCACCCCCTAGTCAAAACCTCGCTCTTAAGCCAAAGATTTTTAGTACTTTCATAAGAGCTATTTATTCTAATTAACGGCCTTTGTGATTAAGCGGTCATTTTTAAAGAATTGGAAACAAAACTCGAACTTTCACTAAAGAGCAAGGTATTAAACTAGGAGGCGAACCCCCTAATATACGTATTAAAAATATATGAATATAGAAGTTCGTTACGTAAGTTAATTCGTAAGTTACGTATATTTATTACTAATAAAAACGTTCGTAAATAAAATTAAACAAGTTTCGAGAAAGCCATTTAACCAAATAAAAGTAAATTAATATGAAAATTTTGTTTTAATTATTTATGTACTGTGAGCCAAGATCAAACCTGCATTTATTCAAAAACGTTCAAAAATGTTTTATAGTTTAAAAAAAATTAGAGTTGTGAGAAAGTCAAACTTTGGCGTAATTAGCGAGGCGTTGAGGAGGGGACAGCCCCTTTCATATACGGAATAATTTCTGTTCGTTTTAAGTTTTAATGTCGCTCCTTACTTTCATTTAAAAAAAACTTGTTTTTTTTATTTAATCGTGATCAAAAGTGAACACCAGCATACTAAAGGCTAGATTCCTGCCATTGAATATCGAAATGACAATTGAATCTTGCGTAGATGAAATTTTTGCTCCAAATAATCAGAAGCTTTTAATTGTAGTTATTTACTTCAGTCCGTTATTAAGCTAGATGAATATGAAAATTATTTTGAAAACGCTTTGGGAAGACAAGCTTGTCTTAATTCTTGTTTCTTACTGATGGATGACTTCAATGTTGATTTAAGGAAAATTTAACCGACAAGTCAAATAAGACTGGGTAAAAGTATTTTATAATATTTAGCTCTACAGGCTTGGTGCCAACTACAATAGTTGACACGTCAGTTTCGCTCGTTGATGATATTTTTTTGTCCTCAAGTGCTTTTTTCAGTAAGTCTCTTCTTTCTGATGACTCATGTGACCATCATTTAATTTTGCCTGATTTTCATAGTGTTTTTCCGCGTAGTGACAAGGGTCAAACATAAACCTAGAGGAGTTCCACATGAAAACTTAGCAAAAATTATGACGAAAGCTCGGCGATGTTGACTGGATTGCCACAATAGATGAAAAAGAGTTGAACCAATTTTGTTGCTATATTAATTGGAGAAGCAAGAATTTAACTCATAAAAACCTTGATTAAACAAAACCCTTATGGGACCTACTGACGAGAATAAAATGGTTTGTATAAAATGAGAATAAAGCTTCCTACTGAAACAGATAAAGCACCTTTTAAAATTTAAACAATTTGTTCACGAGGATCCCTAAAGAAACTGAAATAATTTATTATGAAAACTTTTGCGAAAACCTAGATTCTCATAGGAGGACTTGGAGTTGAATTGGAAGAAATAACAATTTGTCTCATCTTGGAGTGCTATTTTGACATAACGGTATTTTGTGATATTTTTTAAAAAGTATTAGGTCAATCGTTGTTTAAACAGACTCTAGTCTTTCTTCTCTCAGGTCCTATAAGCCCTATCTCTTCCCTTGCTAAGATAAGAGTACATTTTTGGGATTGATTACCTTTGAAGAAGCCCAAAAAGTTTTATAGAATGAAAAAAAGGCTAATTTACTGGGGTAGGATAAATTTTCCGTTAGTTTATTTAAAAAATATTGTAGATGTAGTCCTTGAGCCACTTCTTAATATAAATAATTTGTGTGTTGTTCATTGTCTTGGTATGAAAAAAAAAAAAAAATCACTAAATGGAGTAAAAAGACTAAAAGCACTCATACATATTAATGAGCTCCAGTATGCCTGGAGAGAGATACTGTCTGCACGATCCTATCAAACCGTTCGTGGTAACGAACTGTAAGGACCGATACGGCTCAATAGTAGCCGAAATTCTAAATAACGGAATGTCAATACTAATAGATACATTTTTGTCAGAAGACAGATCACGTATGCGTCTTTATTTATTATTTTTTTTTTCATTTTTTCCCCAGGGTAATTGTATCGAAACAATGGTCCTAGAAGATCGGAAGAGGATGTTTCAAACGAAAATTAACAGTTCTAGTGCCCTTTTTAAGTGACCAATAAGATTGGACGGCAACTGGGCCCCCTCTCACGCCCATTTTTCCCCAAAATTATCTGATCAAAATTTTCAGATAGCCATTTTTTTCAGTATAGTTGAAAGATGAAATATTTATGTCTTTATGTGTAAAATGACCCCCCACAGTCCGTGGGGAGAGGCCATTAAGTTATGAAATTTGCCCATTGTTTACGTATAGTATTTGTTAATGGGAAGTCGATAGACATTTTTGGGGGTGGGGGGGATGTGCTTGGGTGGATTTCTATAGAGAGAATCTTCCTTGGGGAGGGAAATTTATGGGGCTGAATATTCCAGGGGAAATGTTACGCTGGAGGGATTTGACAGAATTACTCTACGAAATTCTTTTAATTGTCTTACATTCTCTTTGCCAAATTTTTCATGTGGAGAAGTTCCGGAGAAATAATCCAGGGGCTTTTTTTCCACGTGGTTTGATTTCCGGGAAATAATTTCCACGGAAGAAATTTATGGAGTGATCGAGAAACCGAAAGGAGAGACATATCTTGTTCAAATGAAAGAATGTTTAGGAGAATTTTTCAGGCTGAATCCTCTGCAAGCGATTTTACAGGGAGGGGGGATGCTCAGCGAGGATGGAACTGCCTGGAAGGAATTTGACGGGGAGGGGTGTGAACTTTACGTTGGATGAAATTTCCACGGAGGAGTTTTCCGTGGGGAGAGGGGTATATTTCATAGAGGGTAGAACAAGATTTATCGGTATTATTTGAAAAAATGAGCAGAAAATTATTCCATATATGAAGGGTTGCCCCCTCATCAATACCCTTGTTCTTTACGCTAAAGTTTGACTGTTTGTCCCAATTTTTTTTTAGAGCGTCCTACTGAAACACGTGGACCGTTTAATTAGAATAAGAAGCTTTTTTAAAAGTGCTAACAGCTTTAGCGTCAAGAGCAGGGGATTGAGGAGGGGTAAACCCTTCAATAGGGAATAAATCTGCTAAAATTAATATGCAAAATTTGTTTTAATTTTTCATGTGCGGGAGAGCCAAATTCGAACCTGCATTACGTGGAAAAACGTATATATAGAGATATATATATATATATATATATATATATATATATATATATATATATATATATAGATATATAGATATATATATATATATAGATAGATATATATTATATATATATATATATATATATATATATATATATAGATATAGATATATATATATATATATATATATAGATATATATATATATATATATATATATATAGTATATATATATATATATATATATATCTATATAGATAGATGATATATATATATACAGATATAGATATATATATATACTATAGATAGGATATTATATATATATATATATATATATATATATATATATATATATATAGATATATAGATTTTATATATTATATATATCTATATATAGAGATATATATATATATATATATATATATATATATATATATATATATATATTATATATATATATTATTTATATTTATATATATATATAATATATATATATATATATATATATATATATATATATATATATATATATATATATATATATATATATATATAATATATATATATATAATATATATATATATATAGATATAATATATATATATATATTATATAGATATATATATATATATATAATATAATATATATATATATATATATATATATATATATATATATATATATATATATATATATATATATATATATATATTGCGACAAGCCTATGGCTTTCTCCTTTATTGAATAAAATATAAAGAGAAAGAGAGGGATAGAGAGCAAGATTGGAGCATTCCTACAGTTAAACTAAACAATACGGACCCTACTTGCAAGGACTGAGCGTGTTAGGGACCAGAAGGTACTGGCTACAGACCCTTTTGAGGCTATTACCACCTTCGATCAGGAGTTAATGGCCGTTCCTTAGCTCATCACGAGCCATCTAGTTGAGAGGTTAACGCACTGGAATTGAAATCCTGAGAACATGGGCTCAAGTCCTGGTGTCACTGATTATTTTTGCTTGGAACGAGGGCCAATGATTTTACTCTGTATGCTCAGCCAGAATCGACCCCAGTTCTAAATGGGCACCTGGAAAATTTGGGGGAAAAAACACGCGGGAAGTGTCGGATGATTTGCCACATACCAAGCATGCACTCCCGGCCGAAAGGAATAAACCAGGGGATCGGTACCTAAGCAACGCAGACCATTTGGTCAGCATGCGGAAAAGTTTTTTTTTCTGCTGGCGTATCCGTTTGGCGTCAATTTTGCTGGAAGAGTTTTGTCAGGATTTTGACTTCACTGATGATGTTGCATAAGTATGTGGAAATTTCGGTGGTATCAAAACTACCATAGAAACGCTGGCTTCTGCTGCAGAAAAACTTGGTTTTAAATGTATAATGGACTAAGACCAAAAATAACGGCTGTGGACAAGATACCATGCAGGCCCCTGAGATCTATAGAAATTAGTAGCCAAAATGTTCAGATAGTCAAGCAATTCACCTACCTTGGTTCAATTGTCTACTCAAATGGAAATCTAGATGCAGAGATATCAACAAGGATGGCAAAACCCCAAACGAAAGCTAATATCTACTCTGGCTTGGTAGCAAGTGTTGTGTTGTAATCGACAGAGACTTGGGCTTTTAACTCTCTCGCTGATGATGAAGGAAGATGCTCTCCAGACGAAACACCTCCGCAAAATCGAACAAGTTAGATGGCTCGACAGGGTATGGAACATGGAGATACTCTGGTCCTTTAAATTGCCACCCCTGTCCGAATAGCTGCAGTCCAACCCCGCTGCGTTGGCACGGTCATCTGCTTCGTCTACCCACTCAAACACCTGCCCAACTTATCTTCGACTTTGATCTAACTGCAAACGGCAGGAAACGCCCCAGAGGTAGACCAAGCAAGAGACGGGAGGATATTGTCTGCGGTCGAATCAAGCGCCGCTGCTTTTGACTCCCTCGCAGATGATGAAGGTAGACGCTGTCCAGACGAAACACCTCCGCAAAATCAAACGCGTTAGATGGCTCGACAGGGTACAGAAACATGGAGCCAAATGTTGAGATATTCAAGCAGTTTACTTACCTTGATTCAATTGTCTTCTCAAATGGAAATCTAGATGCAGAGATATCAACAAGGACGGCAAAACACCAGATCAGCCATCTAACGAAAGCTTGTATCTACTCTGGCTTGGTAGCAAGTGCTGTGTTGTAATCGTCAGAGACTTGGGCTTTAACTCTTTCGCATATGATGAAACGAAGATGCTGTCCAGACGAAACCCTCCGCAAAATCGAAAGCGTTAGATGGCTCGACAGGGTACGGAACATGGAGGTACTCTGGTCCTTTAAATTGCCACGCCTGTTCGAATAGCTTCAGTCCCAACCGCTGAGTTGGTGTGGTAATTTGCTTCGTCTACCCTACCTCAAACACCCTGCCCAACTTTTCGACTTTGATACAAACTGCAAACGGCTGGAAACGCCCCAGAGGTAGACCACAAACAAGAGATGGGAGGACATTGTCCGCTGACTCACTGCGCCGTGCAATGACCCCAACAAAGCTTTAGAACCCCGACGGGTTCTAAAACATGTTTTTGAACGGTGATATCTCATATTTTGATTTTTTTTTAATCAATTTGTCTTTTCAAAAAGGGAATTGTTCTAAAAGGTCTAAAGAAAAGCCGTATTTTGCCTTTAATATAAGTATGGAAAAACGGAAGAGATAAATAATTACCGCCGTATTTCAATTTTACCAGTTATTTTCGAAGACTTTTGAAAAAAATAATGCATGATAAAATAAGTAAATTTGCGGAAAGAAAATGAAATAATACCACCTAGCCAATATGGATTTTGGAAAGGGCATATCGACGGATCTGGCGATTACCCATTTTATTTGTAAAGTGGAAGATTTTCTAGATACGGGTTTTTATACCTCAGCTTTATTTATTGACCTGTCGAAAGCTTTTGATACAGTAAACCATTAATCTTTTATTTAGAAAGTTAAAGAATTATAAATTTCCACCGTGGATTGTTAGTTGGATTGAGTCATATCTATCAGATAGGTCACAGGTCGTTATAGTTGGACAAAAAGATCACGAGAGCACCTAATAACTTATGCTTATAACTTATGATTTTAGGGCCACTCCTTTACCTCATTTATACCGCGGATATAGGAAATTTTATGAAAGATTGTTTGACAATATCATTCACAGATGATACAATTTTGATATTCTGGAGCTTTAAGTGTTGGAACCCATTTTTTAACAGACCATGGAGAGCGCGTTGAATGATCTAATAAAATATACGACGAGTAACCGTTTATTGATTAATATTAAAAAAACAAATTACATGATTTTTTCTATTTATTAAAAGGGTAAACACTGAACTATCTTTAACAGCTGATGGACATTTAATATATAGGGTTTTCAAAATTAAATATTTAGGTGTAATCATTGATGAATTATTGTCATGGAAAGAATATGTAAATTCAATATCTATAAAAAATTGCAAGAGGAGTTGGGATTTTGTATAGACTTAAAAATTTTCCTTCCGCAAAAAAATTTTTGCTAACCCTTTATTTTACTATTGTTTATCCTAATATGCATTATAGTTGTTACGTTTGGGCTAATTATTTTTGTTATAATTTAAAGAGAATTCAAATCTTTACAAAATAGAGCTGTAAAAAGTCGATTTATTTTATAGACTTAATACTAAAGAAGTTTTCTTAAATCTCAGTTGCTAACAGTGAGACAAAAATTTGTCAGCCCCAAACTGCTGATTTTCATGTATAAATACTTGAATAGTCTAGCACCCCCAGGACTAACACAATTCTTCCTTTTTCATTTATCGTCATATTATCATGCTTATCCAACGTCGTCTTCTACACATTTTTCTCTTATCTCGGATATTCGTCACACGCAAAGAGCAGCTTTTTCTATCAAATACGTTGGAGTGAAATTATGGAACAGTATTCCGCTGGAAATAAAAGATTCTGTTTTCAGTTCCGTCATTTAAATATAATTATAAGAAACATCTTCTTTCTACTAGTACAAATGAATAGTTTTTAGGAGGATTCTCTCTTTTCTTATGTAGTGTACAGTGCCTTTTTTTCGTTTTTTTTTTCAAAGTTTGTTTGTTGGTCAATTTGTTGCTTGTCAATAATTACTGATAGTATTTGCATGAATATTTGAGTTCTCCAGGGATTACATTTAGGCCCTAGAGATCATTGATCAGTCTTCTTTTTTTTTCAAAGTTTGTTTGTTTGTCAATTTGTTGTTTTTCAATAATTAGTGATAGTATTTGTATTAATATTCGAGTTCTCCAGGGACTACATTTAGGCCCTAGGGATCATTGATCAGTCCCTGGAGTTGTTTTTTATTTGTTGTGTTTATATTGAATAAAGTCAAAAGTTCAAAAGTTCAAAGTACCATCGCCCAAAAGGGGCCACTCTGGAAACGACTAACGGCGATTACATCTGATTCCCTCTACTCTGGCGCTGCTGCTTTGACTCCCTCGCAGATGATGAAGGTGGACGCTGTCCAGATGAAACACCTCCCCAAAATCATACGCGTTTAAATGGCTCGACAGGGTACAGAACATGGAGATACTCCGGTCCTTTAAACTGCCACTTCTGTCCGAATAGCTTGAGTCCCGCTCCCTGCGTTAGTAAGGTCATTTGCTTAGCCCACCCGTTCAAACCTTTGCCAAACTAACTTCGACTTTGATACAACTGCAAACGGCTGGAAACGCCCCAGAGGTAGAACACGCAAGAGATTGGAGGATATCGTCCGCGGTCAACTCACTGCGGGGTTGATTGACCCCAACAAAGCTCTTATCCTCTTCCAAAACGGAAAACTCTGGAAATGACTAACGGTACTTACATCTGGTTTCCTCTGCGCTGGCACTGCTGCTTTAACTCCCTCGCAGATGATGAAAGTAGACGTTGTCCAGACGACACACCTCCGCAAAAATAAAACGAGTTAAATGGCTTGAAAGGGTACAGATCATGGGGATTTTATGGTCCTTTAAATTGCCATCACTGTTCGAATAGCTTGAGTCCTGCTCCCTCAGTTGGTAGGGTCATTTGCTTAGCCCACCCACTCAAACACCTGCAAGAGATGGGACCATCTCTTGCGTAGACCACGCAAGAGATGGGAGGATATCGTCTACGGTCGACTCACTGCGCTGTCCGATGAACCCAACGAAGCTCCTACTCTCACCCAAAACGGGCCATTCTGGAAACGACTAACGGCACTTATATGTGGTTCCCTCTATGCTGGCGCTGCTGCTTTGACTCCCTTGCAGATGATGAAGGTAGGCGCTGTCCAGACGAAACCCCTCCGCAAAATCAAACGCGTTAGATGGCTCAACAGGGTACAGAACATGGAGACACTCCGGTCCTTTAAATTGCAATCCCTGTTCAAATAGCTTGAGTCCCGCTCCCTGCGTTGGTACGGTCATTTCCTTAGCCCATCCACTCAAACACCTGCCCAACTTATATTCGAGGTAGACCACGCAAGAGATGGGTGGATATCGCCCGTGGTCGACTCACTGCGCGATCCGTCGACCCCACAAGGTTCTTACCCTCGCCCAGAACAAAGCACTCTGGAGGACGACTAATGGCAATGGAGTCTGGTTCCTCTATCCTGGCGCCGATGCCAAGCAAGAGCTCATCTTAGATTGCTAAGGATTGTCCTACTTGGCCATCAATCTCTGTCCGAACGAAAAGGCAGGTCATCCTCGAATGGAGTGAATAGAGGTCGCAAGGGAGGATTTAAAGGAAATCGGGACTTCTTGGGAAGGGGTAAAGAGGAAAGCTTTGAATAGATTAGAATGGAGGAAGAGCGTGTGCACAGATATGTTGGCATCAGACGGTTTAGTGCTGGAATAAGTTGTTAGTAGTAGTGGTGCTAGAATATAATCTTAGGTTAGCCCCAATGCAGCTGGTTATTATTCAGCTACCGAGAGTAGATGCATATCATTAAGCAGTTGATGACTCCATGAATCTTGCTACAGAAAAAGTGCTAGGCTATCAAGGATAAGCCTTGTTAGTCTGGACAATGAACATCAAGCACACATAACTTACAGATGAATTAATTTATAAAAATCTAATGCTAAGGAATAAATATGACCTTTATTGTACAAGATAAAATTTTTCACAATAAGCGGGCTTTATCAACACAACCTTTAAAAAAACCTAACCGATGAAGGTAGATATGAACCAACAAAAAATGATCACCAGGGAAGTGATTTTAGTCCGCAGCAATTAGATTTAGTAAGCTCGTCCCGTCCTTCTAAAAGACTCTTCTCTAGATAAGTTATTATCATACTCTGACACTTCTTCTTCTTCTTTGTGGCAGCCTTGTGACAGGTCAAAAGCCAAACAGTAACCCTAGAATTCAAATCAAGAAATTAAAAGTTTTCGTACTAATGAACAAGAGTGTCACTGCTTGTTGCTTTTCCATCTTAGAAATGTCATGAAGTCAGGCAACTTTGTTTCTTATTAAAAAAAAAAGAAAAGCAAAAAAAAGCTCATCACCCTTAAGTCTCTTACTATAGAAAAGAGAACGTCTTAAATCAAAATGTTACCTGAAAACAAAAGAGCTTTTTTGAACCGTTCAAAATAGAAAATAATTGGAATAAATCTTCTTACTGAGAAGCCTAGACTGTTTTTTATTGTTATTATTAGCATTATTATTTATTGAAAACCCGTTTTCATGCAAAAAGAAAATGACCCAACATTACAAAAAATACAACTATGACAATGTAACCAGTGTAGAAAAAGTTGGTTCCAAGCATCTTTTGAAATCTTTCGGTTGTGTTTCTCCATAAGTTTAGCAGCGGCTATAATAAGATCTGCTATCCTGATAAGCTTTGAACTGCGTCTCCAAATTAGATATCTCAGTATTTATTTTGCAAAACCGAAGTAAGTGGAGCAGATTTTCGGTTTATCAGAATTTGTAAGAACCTTCCAGAAGGGTGCAATGTAGAGGATGTGGGGGAGAGCAACAGGGTTGTACAGCATTGCCAGATAACGACGATTGAAACAAAGCTTAATAGAAGCTTACCTACTGCTTAAGGTGCATCTTGGGTACATAAAATCTAATATTACGGTTAAAGCTGCAGCTGCAACCTGGTACGGGGCGAAAACTCGATCTACTGTAACACAAACTTAAAAACACAATTTAAACAAAGCTACAGGTGTGAATGTTTTGTGAATACTTAATAAAACATTAAATTGTAATTACAAAATAAAATTTCTGAAAATTCAGAAAAATAGCCCCAGATCCACTAAAGAGGACGTAAAATTGAAGTAAAAACTACACGATTGAAATCGTTATTGGCCAAAACATTGGCTAGAACTTTACAATCCCTCCACCTTGAACAGTCAAGAAAATTAGAATTTAAACTGACTTGTCTCCCTTTGTAATTTAAACGATAGAGCGCGAATGAAAAGTGCTATGTTCTGTCACTTGTTACAAAAAAACATTTATGTTGGCCAAAAAGGGCCAAAGTGCAAGAGACTGCAGAATTATGAGATAACGAATCGAATTTCATATGGCGAGAATCCTTAACTGGAGGTTTACAGTCCAGTATCTAAAAAATAAATGAGTTTCGTATTTTAGTATGGGTAGCGCAGCTGTTGTACTTCCTTTTCCATCCAGGATTAATCCTATCAATCATTACAATTTATTTACTACAGCTTACAACTACAAAATGATTACGATTTACAATCGGCAATAACTTTCAATCTGTGTGACTTGAGGTGCAATATTGCCCCGTGGTCGCACAGAAACCTTTCTCCTCTCAGCGCCAGATTTTAGGGGAATAGCAAGCATGTTGCGCCCAGTTTCCGGATGTATGGTTGTTTCTGTATTTCTCTATTTGTATGATTGCATTTACAGAGTATGTCATTTTATAGATTTATAGGATGCCAAAGATCGTCTTTTGCGGCCAAAAATCTAGGGCCAAACGAAAAGCAGGTGCTTGACGAATGGGGTGGGAAGAGGTCGTAATAAGTGATTTAAAAGAAACTGAGACTTCTTGGGAATGTATGAATAGGGAAGTTTTAAATAGATTGGGATGGAGGTGAAGTGTTCATCAGCCTGAAGTAATAGCCCATCGCCCTATGTTCAGTGTTATTAAATTTTGAAGAAAACACCCTTCGCCGATCGCCCAGTCTTTTAAATTGATTACAGCGTTGCCACATTTTGTCTCCTACAACCTAAAGAACTAAAAAAAAAAAAAAACTTAAGCACAGTTACTTCAGAACAGAGGAGAACAGAGATGAATTTTTCGGGGGTAATTTTCCAAGAGGTGGGGATTTTCCGGGGGGGGGGGGCGCTTAGCACCGTTGTCAATAATAATGTAACGCAGCGACGTGCTTTTGCAGTAATTAGTAAAGTTTTTATGTGGCAGTCACTCGGTGATGGCCTTTGAATCAAATTGTTCTTAACATTAATAAATGTAAGAAACAATTAATAAATGCTAGACACACAATTAGCCTTAGTTTGAATAAGCTGCAATTGTAGAATACAATATTATAGATTGTATTGTTTTCATGTTTTGAGGCATATTTGGCGAATGGGAAACTTTTTTAGTTCAGTTAAAAATATCCATGAGAAAGATTACCGATCTTTTCATGTTGGCCAGGTTCGAAAAAACAAGACAGAGGAGGTATCAAACAGTTCGTGGAATTTTGCATTTTTTGCCAGAAAAAAGATCACGGGTGCGTGTTTATTTGTTTTTTTTTCCAGGGGTGATCGTATCGACCCAGTGGTCCTAGAATACCGTGGGAGGGCTCATTGGAATGGAAATTAAAAGTTCTAGTGCCATTTTTAAGTGACCAAAAAAAAATGGAGGGCAACTAGGCCCCCTCCCACGCTCATTTTTTTCCCAAAGTCACCCGATCAAAATTTTGAGATAGCCATTTTGTTCAGCATGTTCGAAAATATTATAAGTATGTCTTTTAGGATGACTTAATCCCCCGAAGTTCCCGGAGGAAGGGCCGAAAGTTATGAACTTTATCCAATGTTAACATATAGTATTGGTTATTGGGAAGTATACAGACGTTTTAAGGGGAGATTTTTGCTGGTAGTGGGGGGGGGGGTGGGTGGGTCGGGGGTTATGTGGGAGGATCTTTCCATGAAGGATGTTTTCATGGGAGAAGGAACATTGCTATGAAGGGGATGCCGGACTTCCCAGCATTATTAAAAAAAAAATCAGAAATTAAATATAAAAAACAAGTTTTCCAACTGCAACAGCAGCAACATCAAAACTTTAAACGAACAGAAAATATTACATATATGATTGGGTTCACCCCCTAGTCAATACCTCGCTCTTTAAGCCAAAGATTTTTTAGTACTTTCACAAGAGCTATTTATTCTAATTAACGGCCTTTGTGATTAAGCGGTCATTTTTAAAGAATTGGAACAAAACTCGAACTTTCACTTAAAGAGCAAGGTATTAACTAGGAGGCGAACCCCCTAATATACTTATTAAAAATATATGAATATAGAAGTTCGTTACGTAAGTTAATTCGTAAGTTACGTATATTTATTACTAATAAAAACGTTCGTAAATAAAATTAAACAAGTTTCGAGAAAGCCATTTAACCAAATAAAAGTAAATTAATACGAAAATTCTGTTTTAATTATTTATGTACTGTGAGCCAAGATCAAAACCTGCATTTATTCAAAAACGTTCAAAAATTAAATAAAAAAAAACAAGTTTTTTTTAAATGAAAGTAAGGAGCGACATTAAAACTTTAAAACGAACAGAAATTATTCCGTATATGAAAGGGGCCTCCTCAACGCCTCGCTCTTACGCTAAAGTTTTTTATTTTTTTAAAAAAAAGAGTTGTGAGAAAGTCAAACTTTGGCGTAAAGAGCGAGGCGTTTATGAGGGGACAGCCCCTTTCATATACGGAATAATTTCTGTTCGTTTTAAGTTTTAATGTCGCTCCTTACTTTCATTTAAAAAAAACTTGTTTTTTTTATTTAATCGTGATCAAAAGTGAACACCAGCATACTAAAGGCTAGATTCCTGCCATTGAATATCGAAATGACAATTGAATCTTGCGTAGATGAAATTTTTGCTCCAAATAATCAGAAGCTTTTAATTGTAGTTATTTACTTCAGCCCGTTATTAAGCTAGATGAATATGAAAATTATTTTGAAAACGCTTTGGGAAGACAAGCTTGTCTTAATTCTTGTTTCTTACTGATGGATGACTTCAATGTTGATTTAAGGAAAATTTAACCGACAAGTCAAATAAGACTGGGTAAAAGTATTTTATAATATTTAGCTCTACAGGCTTGGTGCCAACTACAATAGTTGACACGTCAGTTTCGCTCGTTGATGATATTTTTTTGTCCTCAAGTGCTTTTTTCAGTAAGTCTCTTCTTTCTGATGACTCATGTGACCATCATTTAATTTTGCCTGATTTTCAAAGTGTTTTTCCGCGTAGTGTGACAAGGGTCAAACATAACCTAGAGGAGTTCCACATGAAAACTTAGCAAAAATTATGACGAAAGCTCGGCGATGTTGACTGGATTGCCACAATAGATGAAAAAGAGTTGAACCAATTTTGTTGCTATATTAATTGGAGAAGCAAGAATTTAACTCATAAAAACCTTGATTAAACAAAACCCTTATGGGACCTACTGACGAGAATAAAATGGTTTGTATAAAATGAGAATAAAGCTTCCTACTGAAACAGATAAAGCACCTTTTAAAATTTAAACAATTTGTTCACGAGGATCCCTAAAGAAACTGAAATAATTTATTATGAAAACTTTTGCGAAACCTAGATTCTCATAGGAGGACTTGGAGTTGAATTGGAAGAAATAACAATTTGTCTCATCTTGGAGTGTTATTTGACATAACGGTATTTTGTGATATTTTTAAAAAGTATTAGGTCAATCGTTGTTTAAACAGACTCTAGTCTTTCTTCTCTCTCAGGTCCTATAAGCCCTATCTCTTCCCTTGCTAAGATAAGAGTACATTTTTGGGATTGATTACCTTTGAAGAAGCCCAAAAAGTTTTATAGAATGAAAAAAAGGCTAATTTACTGGGTATGATAAATTTTCCGTTAGTTTATTTAAAAATATTGTAGATGTAGTTCTTGAACCACTTCTTAATATAAATAATTTGTGTGTTGTTCATTGTCTTGGTATGAAAAAAATCACTAAATGGAGTAAAAAGACTAAAAGCACTCATACATATTAAAGACCCTCCAGTATGCCTGGAGAGAGATACTGTCTGCACGATCCTATCAAACCGTTCGTGGTAACGAACTGTAAGGAGCGATACGGCTCGATAGTAGCCGAAATTCTAAATAACGGAATTTCAATATTAATAGATACATTTTTGTCAGAAGACAGATCACGTATGCGTCTTTATTTTTTTTTTTTTTTCATTTTTTCCCCAGGGGTAATTGTATCGAAACAATGATCCTAGAAGATCGGAAGAGGATGTTTCAAACGAAAATTAACAGTTCTAGTGCCCTTTTTAAGTGACCAATAAGATTGGACGGCAACTGGGCCCCCTCTCACGCCCATTTTCCCCAAAATTATCTGATCAAAATTTTCAGATAGCCATTTTTTTCAGTATAGTTGAAAGATGAAATATTTATGTCTTTATGTGTAAAATGACCCCCCACAGTCCGTGGGGAGAGGCCATTAAGTTATGAAATTTGCCCATTGTTTACGTATAGTATTTGTTAATGGGAAGTCAATAGACATTTTTTGGGGGTGGGGGGGATGTGCTTGGGTGGATTTCTATAGAGAGAATCTTCCTTGGGGAGGGAAATTTATGGGGGCTGAATATTCCAGGGGAAATGTTACACTGGAGGGATTTGACAGAATTACTCTACGAAATTCTTTTAATTGTCTTACATTCTCTTTGCCAAATTTTTCATGTGAGATATGTTCCGGAGAAATAATCCAGGGGCTTTTTTTCCACGTGGTTTGATTTCCGGGAAATAATTTCCACGGAAGAAATTTATGGAGTGAGCGAGAAACCGAAAGGAGAGACATATCTTGTTCAAATGAAAGAATGTTTAGGAGAATTTTTCAGGCTGAATCCTCTGCAAGCGATTTTACAGGGAGGGGGGATGCTCAGCGAGGATGGAACTGCCTGGAGGAATTTGACGGGGAGGGGTGTGAACTTTACGTTGGATGAAATTTCCACGGAGGAGTTTTCCGTGAGGGAGAGGGGTATATTTCATAGAGGGTAAACAAGATTTATCGGTATTATTTGAAAAATGAGCAGAAATTATTCCATATATGAAGGGTTGCCCCCTCATCAATACCTTGTTCTTTACGCTAAAGTTTGACTGTTTGTCCCAATTTTTTTAGAGCGTCTACTGAACACGTGGACCGTTTAATTAGAATAAGAAGCTTTTTTAAAAGTGCTAACAGCTTTAGCGTCAAGAGCAGGGGATTGAGGAGGGGGTAACCCTTCATCTAGGGAATAAATCTGCTAAAATTAATATGCAAATTTTGTTTTAATTTTTTCATGTGCGGAGAGCCAAATTCGAACCTGCATTACGTGAAAAACGTATATATATATATATATATATATATATATATATATATATATATATATATATATATATATATATATATATATATATATATATATATATATATATATATATATATATATATATGTATATATATATATAATATATATATATATATATATATATATATATATATATATATATATATATATATATATATATATATATATATATATTATATATATATATATATATATATACATATATATATATATATATATATATATATATATATATTATATATATATATATATATATTATATAATATATATATATATATATATATATATATATATATATATTATATATATATATATATATATATATATATATATATATATATATATATATATATATATATATATATATATCTTATATATATATTGCGACAAGCCTATGGCTTTCTCCTTTATTGAATAAAATATAAAGAGAAAGAGAGGGATAGAGAGCAAGATTGGAGCACTCCTACAGTTAAACTAAACAATACGGACCCTACTTGCAAGGACTGAGCGTGTTAGGGACCAGAAGGTACTGGCTACAGACCCTTTTGAAGGCTATTACCACCTTCGATCAGGAGTTAATGGCCGTTCCTTAGCTCATCACGAGCCATCTAGTTGAGGGGTTAACGCACTGGAATTGAAATCCTGAGAACATGGGCTCAAGTCCTGGTGTCACTGATTATTTTGCTTGGAACGAGGGCCAATGATTTTACTCTGTATGCTCAGCCAGAATCGACCCAGTTCTAAATGGGCACCTGGAAAATTTTGGGGAAAAAACACGGAAGTGTCGGATGATTTGCCACATACAAGCATTGCACTCCCGGCCGAAAGGAATAAAACTAGGAGATCGGTACCTAAGCAACGCAGACCATTTGGTCAGCATGCGGAAAAGTTTTTTTTTCTGCTGGCGTATCCGTTTGGCGTCAATTTTGCTGGAAGAGTTTTGTCAGGATTTTGACTTCACTGATGATGTTGCATAAGTATGTGGAAATTTCGGTGGTATCAAAACTACCATAGAAACGCTGGCTTCTGCTGCAGAAAAACTTGGTTTAAATGTATAATGGACTAAGACCAAAAATAACGGCTGTGGACAAGATACCATGCAGGCCCCTGAGATCTATAGAAATTAGTAGCCAAAATGTTCAGACACTCAAGCAATTCACCTACCTTGGTTCAATTGTCTACTCAAATGGAAATCTAGATGCAGAGATATCAACAAGGATGGTAAAACCCCAAACGAAAGCTAATATCTACTCTGGCTTGGTAGCAAGTGTTGTGTTGTAATCGACAGAGACTTGGGCTTTAACTCTCTCGCTGATGATGAAGGAAGATGCTCTCCAGACGAAACACCTCCGCAAAATCGAACAAGTTAGATGGCTCGACAGGGTACGGAACATGGAGATACTCTGGTCCTTTAAATTGCCACCCTTGTCCGAATAGCTGCAGTCCAACCCGCTGCGTTGGCACGGTCATCTGCTTCGTCTACCCACTCAAACACCTGCCCAACTTATCTTCGACTTTGATCCAACTGCAAACGGGAGGAAACGCCTCAGAGGTAGACCACGCAAGAGACGGGAGGATATTGTCTGCGGTCGAATCAAGCGCCGCTGCTTTGACTCCCTCGCAGATGATGAAGGTAGACGCTGTCCAGACGAAACACCTCCGCAAAATCAAACGCGTTAGATGGCTCGACAGGGTACAGAACATGGAGCCAAAATGTTGAGATATTCAAGCAGTTTACTTACCTTGGTTCAATCGTCTACTCAAATGGAAATCTAGATGCAGAGATATCAACAAGGACGGCAAAACACCAGATCAGCCATCTAACGAAAGCTTGTATCTACTCTGGCTTGGTAGCAAGTGCTGTGTTGTAATCGTCAGAGACTTGGGCTTTAACTCTTTTCGCATATGATGAACGAAGATGCTGTCCAGACGAAACCCTCCGCAAAATCGAAAGCGTTAGATGGCTCGACAAGGTACGGAACATGGAGGTACTCTGGTCCTTTAAATTGCCACGCCTGTCCAAAATAGCTTCAGTCCCAACCGCTGCGTTGGTGTGGTAATTTGCTTCGTCTACCCTCTCAAACACCTGCCCAACTTTTCGACTTTGATACAACTGCAAACGGCTGGAAACGCCCCAGAGGTAGACCACACAAGAGATGGGAGGACATTGTCCGCGGACTCACTGCGCCGTGCAATGACCCCAACAAAGCTTTAGAACCCCGACGGGTTCTAAAACATGTTTTGACGGTGATATCTCATATTTTTGATTTTTTTTAATCAATTTGTCTTTTCAAAAGGGAATTGTTCTAAAAGGTCTAAAGAAAAGCCGTATTTTGCCTTTATATAAGTATGGAAAAACAGAAGAGATAAATAATTACCGCCGTATTTCAATTTTACCATTATTTCGAAGACTTTTGAAAAAATAATGCATGATAAAATAAGTAAATTTGCGGAAGAAAATGAAATAATACCACCTAGCCAATATGGATTTTGGAAAGGGCATTCGACGGATCTGGCGATTACCCATTTTATTTGTAAAGTGGAAGATTTTCTAGATACGGGTTTTATACCTCAGCTTTATTTATTGACCTGTCGAAAGCTTTTGATACAGTAAACCATAATCTTTTAGTTAGAAAGTTAAAGAATTATAAATTTCCACCGTGGATTGTTAGTTGGATTGAGTCATATCTATCAGATAGGTCACAGGTCGTTATAGTTGGACCAAAAAGATCACGAGAGCACCTAATAACTTATGCTTATAACTTATAACTTATGATTTTAGGGCCACTCCTTTACCTCATTTATACCACGGATATAGGAAATTTTATGAAAGATTGTTTGACAATATCATTCACAGATGATACAATTTTGATATTCTGAGCTTTAAGTGTTGGAACCCTTTTTAAGACCATGGAGAGCGCGTTGAATGATCTAATAAAATATACGAGGAGTAACCGTTTATTGATTAATATTAAAAAAACAAATTACATGATTTTTTCTATTATTAAAAGGGTAGACACTGAACCATCTTTAACAGCTGATGGACATTTAATATATAGGGTTTCAAAATTTAAATATTTAGGTGTAATCATTGATGAATTATTGTCATGGAAAGAGTATGTAAATTCAATATCTATAAAATTGCAAGAGGAGTTGGGATTTTGTATAGACTTAAAAATTTCCTTCCGCAAAAATTTTTGCTAACCCTTTATTTTACTATTGTTTATCCTAATATGCATTATAGTTGTTACGTTTGGGCTTATTATTTTTGTTATAATTTAAAGAGAATTCAAATCTTACAAAATAGAGCTGTAAAGTCGATTTATTTTAATAGACTTAATACTAAAGAAGTTTTTCTTAAATCTCAGTTGCTAACAGTGAGACAAATTTGTCAGCCCCAAACTGCTGATTTTCATGTATAAATACTTGAATAGTCTAGCACCCCAGGACTAACACAATTCTTCCTTTTTCATTTATCGTCATATTATCATGCTTATCCAACGTCGTCTTCTACACATTTTTCTCTTATCTCGGATATTCGTCACACGCAAAGAGCAGCTTTTCTATCAAATACGTTGGAGTGAAATTATGGAACAGTATTCCGCTGGAAATAAAAGATTCTGTTTCAGTTCCGTCATTTAAATATAATTATAAGAAACATCTTCTTTCTACTAGTACAAATGAATAGTTTTTAGGAGGATTCTCTCTTTTCTTATGTAGTGTACTGTGCCTTTTTTTCGTTTTTTTTTCAAAGTTTGTTTGTTTGTCAATTTGTTGCTTGTCAATAATTACTGATAGTATTTGCATGAATATTTGAGTTCTCCAGGGATTACATTTAGGCCCTAGAGATCATTGATCAGTCTTCTTTTTTTTTCAAAGTTTGTTTGTTTGTCAATTTGTTGTTTTTCAATAATTAGTGATAGTATTTGTATTAATATTCGAGTTCTCCAGGGACTACATTTAGGCCCTAGGGATCATTGATCAGTCCCTGGAGTTGTTTTTTATTTGTGTGTTTATATTGAATAAAGTCAAAGTTCAAAAGTTCAAAGTACCATCGCCCAAAAGGGGCCACTCTGGAAACGACTAACGGCGATTACATCTGATTCCCTCTACTTTGGCGCTGCTGCTTTGACTCCCTCGCAGATGATGAAGGTGGACGCTGTCCAGATGAAACACCTCCCCAAAATCATACGCGTTAAATGGCTCGACAGGGTACAGAACATGGAGATACTCCGGTCCTTTAAACTGCCACTTCTGTCCGAATAGCTTGAGTCCCGCTCCCTGCGTTAGTAAGGTCATTTGCTTAGCCCACCCGTTCAAACCTTTGCCAAACATAATTTCGACTTTGATACAACTTCAAACGGCTGGAAACCCCAGAGGTAGAACACGCAAGAGATTGGAGGATATCGTCCGCGGTCAACTCACTGCGGGGTTCATTGACCCCAACAAAGCTCTTATCCTCTTCCAAAACGGAAAACTCTGGAAATGACTAACGGTACTTACATCTGGTTTCCTCTGCGCTGGCACTGCTGCTTTAACTCCCTCGCAGATGATGAAAGTAGACGTTGTCCAGACGACACACCTCCGCAAATAAAACGAGTTAATGGCTTGAAAGGGTACAGATCATGGGGATTTTATGGTCCTTTAAATTGCCATCACTGTTCGAATAGCTTGAGTCCTGCTCCCTCAGTTGGTAGGGTCATTTGCTTAGCCCACCCACTCAAACACCTGCAAGAGATGGGACCATCTCTTGCGTAGACCACGCAAGAGATGGGGGGATATCGTCTACGGTCGACTCACTGCGCTGTCCGATGAACCCAACGAAGCTCCTACTCTCACCCAAAACGGGCCATTCTGGAACGACTAACGGCCCTTATATGTGGTTCCCTCTATGCTGGCGCTGCTGCTTTGACTCCCTTGCAGATGATGAAGGTAGACGCTGTCCAGACGAAACCCCTCCGCAAAATCAAACGCGTTAGATGGCTGAACAGGGTACAGAACATGGAGACACTCCGGTCCTTTTAAATGCAATCCCTGTTCAAATAGCTTGAGTCCCGCTCCCTGCGTTGGTACGGTCATTTCATTAGCCCATCCACTCAAACACCTGCCCAACTTATATTCGAGGTAGACCACGCAAGACATGGGTGGATATCGCCCGTGGTCGACTCACTGCGCGATCCGTCGACCCCAACTAGGTTCTTACCCTCGCCCAGAACAAAGCACTCTGGAGACGACTAATGGCAATGGAGTCTGGTTCCCTCTATCCTGGCGCCGATGCCAAGCAATCTTAGCATCTTAGATTGCTAAGGATTGTCCTACTTGGCCATCAATCTCTGTCCGAACGAATAGGCAGGTCATCCTCGAATGGAGTGAATAGAGGTCGCAAGGGAGGATTTAAAGGAAATCGGGACTTCTTGGGAAGGGGTAAAGAGGAAAGCTTTGAATAGATTAGAATGGAGGAAGAGCGTGTGCACAGATATGTTGGCATCAGACGGTTTAGTGCTGGAATAAGTTGTTAGTAGTAGTGGTGCTAGAATATAATCTTAGGTTAGCCCCAATG
Source organism: Artemia sinica (assembly GCA_027921565.1). NCBI lineage: Eukaryota > Metazoa > Arthropoda > Branchiopoda > Anostraca > Artemiidae > Artemia > Artemia sinica. Next base: position 32,627,535 of record CM051271.1, on the reverse strand, counting down.
CAGCTGGTTATTATTCAGCTACCGAGAGTAGATGCATATCATTAAGCAGTTGATGACTCCATGAATCTTGCTACAAAAAAAGTGCTAGGCTATCAAGGATAAGCCTTGTTAGTCTGGACAATGAACATCAAGCACACATAACTTACAGAAGAATTAATTTATAAAAATCTAATGCTAAGGAATAAATATGACCTTTATTGTACAAGATAAAATTTTTCACAATAAGCGGGCTTTATCAAACACAACCTTTAAAAAACCTAACCGATGAAGGTAGATATGAACCAACAAAAAATGATCACCAGGGGAAGTGATTTTAGTCCGCAGCAATTAGATTTAGTAAGCTCTTCCCGTCCTTCTAAAGACTCTTCTCTAGATAAGTTATTATCATACTCTGACACTTCTTCTTCTTCTTTGTGGCAGCCTTGTGACAGGTCAAAAGCCAAACAGTCACTCCTTACTTTCAGTTAAAAATGTCACTCCTTACTTTCAGTTAAAAAAAAACTTGTTTTTCTTATTTATTATACAAATGGAACAGCTACATATAAAGCAAAGGACTCATCTTTACCGATTCATCCATTCGAACGTAGCGACTAGACAAATCAATCAATAGGCTGTTTCCAACCAGTGATATCAACTGGGAGAGGGAGAGGGGGCAGTAGGAGACCAGTGTCCCCTAGATTACCTCTTAGATTAAAAGATACTTTGGGGGGGGGGCATTTTCATTAAAAATGCCGTTTTGGTATTTTTACTGTAAAACACTATAAAGCAACAAATTCACCCCCCTCATAATTGAAAGATATATTCTGCCCCACTCCCCCAATTCTCGTGAATTGACGTCAGTGTTTCTAACAATTTAGTATCAAGTTTTATGAAAACCGTATTTATTATTACCGGCCGTCCAACCATGATACTCAAGAAATTATGCCATGAGCTCCAACTTTGTAATCACAAGACATGTAGGATGAAATCATTTCGTTGCCTAACAACCCACTCTGGTCATTTCGACCTCATATTGAATATTTTTGCGGATAAAGCTTGCACAAAATGCCGGTCTAACCATCTTTTAAAACACATTTTTCTATTTTCATTTGTGAAAAAAAAAAATTATCATTTGTTTTTGGCAAATAGTTACATTATTATACAATCATGCATTTAAGTTATTTATTAATGAATGTAAAACCACTACAAATCGTTCAGTGAAAATTCTTGGAAAATCTTTATTTGACAATCAAAACTTCAGAGGGCATCGGAGACTGCTCTTGTCTTTTTTTAATGATTTTTTCTAGGAAATAATTGTCAGTGTTCTAGGGGCAATGGAGTCTTAGGATTAAATCTTACTCCTGTGAGATGTTCACCAAAGCTTCAACTCCTGTGCAGGCAGGCACATGAATGTACTGTTTTATTTCAGACTCAAAACACTTATGCAATAAAAAGGGAGTTCTCGCCCTTTCGGAATCCATATCACACACTTAGTCTGAATATAAGTAAAAATACACATTCTTATACTTCAGACATTTCCCTTTCCCTTTCAGAAATATCAACTGACCTCTCTCCTAATAGTTGGTATGTAACCACGTAATACTGCATAATCACTAATATCACTGTATGAACGATTATAGTAACCAGTTATTTTTTGTCGACTGCATGTTCAGCCAAGCGACAATGTGGCCCCTAAAACTGGGAGGCAGAGTTGTGACAGTTCTGAGCTTACTAAATATTTTAGACCTCTCATTTTACAGCACTTTGGCACTAGAGAGGCCCAAATTCATTGCATAAAATCCAATAAGGTTAATGAGAAAAGGAACAATAACAAAACGATAGTCGACAGCACTGAATATATCAGCCCCGTAAATAGGATCCATCATCAATCTAATTTCACAAGCTTTAATATTTTCCCCAAATCCTTTCTTTTCATTATTCTGATCTAATTGTTTCGTAACGCGGTTCTTACATACTTGAAGTAAACATTAAAGGTAAATTCTTATGGTGTTTATAAAAAGAAAAAAAAAATACATAAAAAGTTTTAACTTTTTACATAAGAAAGTTCTGATTTTTAGAGTTTCAGTGTCCTTGAGCGATTTGTAACCGTGCTAAGCTCCCATCTTTTTTTATTTTTTTTTTTTTTGTCCGGTGACAAGCAATGATTTCTATCTTCTTAAAATTAGAACTTTCAATATATCTGCTTATGGGGTAAAATATTTTCTTTCAGACCTCCAATTTCTTGGACGAGCAAAAAGCTTTGACGCACGTCTACGTTTATTTTTAGCTCTGGTTTTGGTTATAAAGCCAAGTTAGTTAACCAGCGTCTTTAACTACGACTTACAGAGCGTTCGGCCTCAAACAGGGTTTTCACCAAGAAATAGTTTGGATTAATTTATCACTTTTGAGCTATACTGCGCAAAAGATTCTTAGACAAGCCCAAAAGGCTTCAGTTCAAATACAACTCTTGCTTGCCAAATAAGTCAAACATTATGGAAATTGTTTCGAGCAAATGTAAGGCCGCGTGAATGCAGTAATTCGAAAATGGTATTCTATTTTTCTGTTTGTAATAATGCCGACGAAGCAAACAAATAGATCTTACAGTAAGATAAGGAAAAAGAAGCATAATTATATGAAAAACATACGAAGCACAAAAAACTATATTTGACACTGATGGAACACTAAAGGACTGTTTAATTACTTAAAATATAACTTAGGACCGACCTCCTTATTTTTGAACCTGTTATCCTTGACATGTCTCTTGGAACCACTCCCTGAGCCCAGGTGTTAATGTGGCCCAGATTTACGAATGGTATCAGGCACATGAACAGGAATTTTTAAAGGACTGAAATAATTCGTAAAGATAAAGAACAGAATAATTTCATAGACCACACTGCTTTTCCATTTACAAAAAATTAGACAAGAAAAACGGGTTTTAATTTCTATAAAGCAGTGAATACAAACACTTAATTAAACAAAAATACTCCGAATATTTCGGCCCCACATCCAGGAGCCTTTCTCAACGAAAAAAAACAACAAAAAATTTCTTATTCATCAACATAAAAACCATACTAAACAAACAAAAGAAAAAATATAAATAGGAAATACGTTTGAGTCAAACGTTTGAGTCAGCTGTTGCAGAACATCTTTATAATTTTCCTCATCACAGTATTTTATTTGATCAAACAAAAATAATAGATACGTCTCTAGGACTTTTACAAAGCTTCAGGGAAATTATAGAAATAAAAAAGATAATATATGGGGGTATTAGTATCAATAGAGATGAAGGGGATTTTAGGATCAATTCGATTTATAATAGTTTAATTAAAAAGCAGGTAAAATTTTCAACCAGTACTAATTTTAATAATAGTTCGGATACGAAAGATAACCTTGCGGACAAAGGTCAGACTGGGTTAAATGCTGGGAAAGGTAAACGAACTGCAGCTAAGATTACAAGCAAACGAATCTGTTCAATTTATAATTCAAACATTGGGTGATGAACTTGTGAGATCTATTTAGGGGTTATGGGCCGGGGGTTAGCTGACCTTTATTGTTTTAGTTTAAGTGTAAACATATTTTCATTTTTTGATAGATTTCCATTTATATACTGTGAGAAGGCGTGTTCTAATCAATATAAACATTCGATTTTGTTTATACGCCAGTGAATGCAATTGTTTATTTAATATGTGAGTTTTTTTTTCCCATATTTTTTCTTTTGTTTGTTTAGTATGTTTTTTTATGTTGATGTAAGAAATTTTTTTTTTGTTTTTTTCCGTTGAGAAAGGCTCCCGGATGTGGGGCCGAAATATTCGGAGTATTTTTGTTTAATTAAGTGTTTGTATTCACTGCTTTATAGAAATTAAAACCCGTTTTTTCTTGTTTAATTTTTTGTATAAAGAACAGGGCTGTTAAATGAGAAGTATAGGAAATTATGAAGCATCGTAAAAATACGTCAAGGAGCCGCGTCCTATTTTTCATTTTACGCCTTCGAGTGTATTTTCTATTCAACAGCAAAACGAGTTTTTCTTTCAATTTTTTGTTGGCAATGGTTACTAATTTAAAGAAAAAAACTTTTGCTTACTTAATTTGTTCTGTTCTCAATGCGACACTAATTTCACTAAGAGACATGGAGCAGGCTAACTGTGCTAGAACCTAGGGATATCACTCAATTGGTGAAGAAAGCACGGTGCTACATATTTTTAAAATGGCCGAGTAGTCTTAAGAAAGGGGCTATTTAAAGAATTCAAACAAAAGGACGGAACGAAAATATATTTTTCAGTTTCATAATTTATAATGAGTAAAGTATAGCGAGTCTGTATGCAAAATGTGTTTGGCACAATTATTCTGCATATTAGAAAGATAGATAGAGAAGTATATTTTAAAGCCAAATATACGGCCATACGAAAGGCACAAATAACATAAACTTTGATTCTTGAAAATCGGTCATTGAAAATAAAACTTAACACTTGGAAAAACACTTAAATGAAACATTACATTTACTTTATGCTTTTTTTTTTTTTTTTTTTTTTTTTTTTTTTTTTTTTTTTTTTTTTTTTTTTTTTTTTTTTTTTTTTTTTTTTAGTTAGCAAATTTCCAGATACCTCGCTATTTTTTCTGTACTTTTTTAGTGACCATACCTAGAAGGAATTGTTTTCTGACTACAGACTGTCCAAATACATACCCCCCCCCCCCCTTATGTGCAAATATATAGCCCAAATTATACATTTCCATCTATTCTGTCACTTGTCTTTGTCTTGTCTCATGCTAAGATGAAAGAAACTAACGAAGAAACTGGTCTGTTCTCGAGTTTTAAACAGCGTAAACTTGAGTGAGTGGCGCATAATACACAAGTATCAAAATTCCTTCCCCCTACGGTTTTTGTTTCAATAGACAAATTTCCACCCAATTGAACATACTTGCATTTTAACAATTTTGCAGGTATATACTTTCCTTGAAAATTTATTGTTTATTTGAATTTCATTTTATAATAAATAAATAAAAGTAATGAAAAAACATTTGGAGATTCAAATTTTAACCTCTTCCATCAAAATAATCACAAGACAAGAATAAGAAAATATCCAGAAATAATGACTTCATAAAGTAGTGGCATATTCAGAAAATAATTGGGGGGGGGGGGGGGGTAGTCGAGAGTCCTTGGGCCAACCAAGGGAAAACCTTAAAAATTCCTTATAAAAAAAAGGTATTTTAAGGCATTACTCTAAGTTTGATTTTAGCTCTTTGAATGCAAGTTTTGAGTAGGGACTAAGGTATATAATGATAAAACCGAGCAGATTACATAAGATTTAAAAACAGAATGTAATTTTTTTTTTTCTTGAGAAGGGGGGGGGGTGCTAGAGCCCCTTTAGCCCCCCTCCCACCCCCGCTCCTCGTGGGTGCCTGCCTATCATAAAGATAATGGCAAAACTCAATCCTAAATAAATATATTCAACAGCCGTCGTCAGACATAAAAACTCTCCAAAGAGCACAAAATTACTTGCAATCTAAAATAAACTTCAAATACTATAAACTACACACTAAATTAAATTCATAAAGCTCTAAGATAAAGCCCTCTAATGCACTTTATCCCTAATATTCCTAAAAATACCAAAACATTACAAAAAAAACTGTTTATATAAAAAACAACATATCTATTTTTTTAAAAGTAGCTCCAGTGTTATTATTATTATTTTATTTTTCATCCTTCAGTACAAATAAAAGTGACGGAGTATGCAAAGAAAAAGAAACAAAAGTAAACTTCTATGAAAACAGAATTGAGGTACAAACTTCTACACACTGCTATTTACACAATCTGCAAGAAAACTATATACGGTAAAACAATAAAACAGAACACAATAAAACAGAAAACAACATTATGGTAAATACATTTACTATTGTAGCAAAAAAAAAAAACAAAAAAAAAACAGAAAACAATAAAGCAATAAAACAGAAAACAATATCACGGTGAATACATTTACTATTGTAGCAAAATCTTCTTCCATGGATGGTTATTTAATTTATTGTTAATATTTGTTTTTCAATTGCTAATGTAGGGTCTGCTAGTTTATACTTGTTGGTGAGGTGCGTGTTACGTGTCCATGGAGGGGGTCTTAATAGGTATTTTGCATATTTGAAAAAAGTTGACCTGAGTTTTTGCCTATACGTTTGAGAAAATATTCGCCAAAATGGACTAAGATAAAGGAAATGGGGAAGAAAAAGTGCATTATACAGTCGCGTAAGGATGAAACGGTTAAGGCTAAACTTTTTAGCAACGAGTCGGCTATAAGCGAAGCATACTCGTCTTTTAAAATACTGTGTGAGCAAGGTTCTTGTGTGTTTTAGAGTCTGACCTATCGGTAATTCTAGATAAGTTATGTGTTCAGCTGGTGTTACTGCTGTGTTTCCGAGTTGAAATCAACAGGGGCATACCTCCCTCTAGACAATTGCATAGTAGGACTTCCGATTTAGAATCATTGACTTCCAGACCGATCTGTGCATACTAAACTTGAAACGTGCTAAAATTTTTCTGAATCCAACTCAGCTGTCGAGCAAGGTTCAATAGGTCATCCGCAAAACAAATCATAGAGAAATCAATGCCGCTCAGGACACACGTAGTCATATGTATGCATGTATGTATGTATAAATTTATTGCCCATCATAAATGTAAAATACAACACTGATGGAGCATAAAGAAAGAAAATGGAAAAAAAAAACAAATAAATTCTGACAAATACAAACAGAACCAAAACAGAGAAGAACAGACAAGAAGAAAAAAAAAACAATTACAAATAGGGGCAATTATATGTAAGAACAAACCTATTATCAAAGACGGACAATTTCAGAGGTGCTTTCACCAATAATCTGCCTCCGATATCTCTCATTTCTTTTCTGTACCGCAGACACTGGACTTGCAACTCCATACCGCAAGGATAGTGAGCTGTTATTAGTCCAGAGAGGCAGCCTTAGAAAATATTTCGCATACTTGTAGAAACGCTTCCGTATTTCCCTAATATCTGAAGCAGTAAGAAGAGACCAAAATGGTGCAAGGGCAAGTAGATGCGGAACACAGCAAATGCATTATAAACGCTAGCTAAGATATGGCGGTTAAATTTAAACTTTAACGCAACTAGTAAACCATACGCATTCCTAGCTTTTCAGGCAAAAAAATCTTTCAAAAGTTGACGTGTGGCGCGAAGAATTGACCCAATCGGTACACCAAGATACGTCAGTGTATCTTGTGCTTTAATAACATGTTCACCTAACTGAACTTTTATCGGGCGATCTGAACGGTGTTTGAACACCAGGAACTCAGTCTTACTTTCATTAAATCGAAGACCTATATATTTATGCTCCCTATCGAGAATTACAACATTTTTCCTCAATTCCAAAGGCTGTTCTACTAATATCAAGAATGTCATCAGCATAGTTAGCTAGCAAAACATCAATACCATTAAGTATACATGTGGTTAGAACTTTCTGTTGTGGCACAATGTCAGTATTATTAAACAGGGGGGAGAAGTAACAGCACCCTGTATAATGCCCTTTTTTACTGGAATTGAAGGAGTGAGTTCCACCGTACCAGGTGAGATGGTAACCTTAACTTTGGCATTTAGCTTTTTATACATATCACGCATCTATTTGATGATAGAAATATTGACTCCACGCTTATAAGCAGTCAAGAAGAAATGTGGATGTACACCCGTGTCGAAAGCTCTAGATACGTCTAACCCGGCAAAATATACTACCTCATTATTTTCATGGGCATGTAGAAGTAAATTAGCAATCAAATTGTGAGCATGGTCACGGCCTACTCCTTTCTTGAAGCCGAATTGGTTATCCGGTGTGTGACACTTAACAGATATTTCGTCAATAATCAGTAACTCAAAAACTTTGCATAAAACCAGTGACACCGTAATTGGTCTAAAAGAAGAACATTTGTCCTTGGGCTTTCCCCTTTTTAATACCGGGGTTATTACTCCAGTACTAAACAAACCAGGAACTATACCACAACAGAATATCATCTAAAGAGTAAGGTCAGATGCTCAATCAAGAGAGGGGACCCACATCTTAGATGCTGTGCACAGAGACCATCAACACCACGAGAAGTTTCTTTTGTAGCTTAGAAATGCACTCAGTAACCGCAGATCGAGTAACAATAAAACTGATCTCATCAGTTGATGGCCTAAGCAACCATCAAGCTCCCTTACATATGGGTTTGACAATGGTGGATCAGACTCGGAAAATTCACTTTTAAAGTAACCACACCACTGGTCACTGTTAATTTTGAAAGCGTTATAGGCTTTTGAATTATCTCTTTTGAGCAGTTTCCATACGAAATTAGGTTCACTTGTGGCTTTAATTGATAGTTCCGCTACTGATTAAGCCTGGTGTTGCCTAAGTACTTTCGTAAAATTTCGCTTTTTTTTCAGACGAATTTTATTTATCAAACCTTGCTGTGGCATACCACACTCCTTCCAGACATGAAACCAGAATTTTAATTTAGCACAAGAATCAACGAGGTCAGGGTTACCTGACCAACCATGCTTCTCAGTTCCAAGACGTACTCTTCGTATGGGTAGACTAGCACGCTCGGCAGAGCGTAGAGCGTGAACGATGTCTGCACAGTAAATATTCAGCAATATTTTCTTGTCTCCAAAGGTCAATATTTTTTTTTTGGGAAAGTAGATGAAACAGCACTTTGATCTTTTTCAAAATAGAATCACTAACAGCCTGGAACATAAACATATCTGCATGAGTCCAGTCAGTGGTTTCATGCCATTTACTATCATTGTCTGGGCTTGGACCACCCGGTGCAACAAGTTGAGCAGGGAATATGTTACTGATAGGCATATGGTCCGAGACTTGGAAAGGGGAGATAAGTGAGGATCCTGAGTCTGATTTTACATTCGGGGAACACATGAAGAAGTTCAGAGAAGAGGTACTACCAGAGTTATGGATATATGTGAAACATTGGGTATTCTCGACCGCCAAGAGCTGAGGGCACATACTATTCAGAATATTAGCACGACTGCTACTGTCGTCAAAAAGATTACAATTATATCACCAGCAAGGATTACTGCTAGGTTTTGCAGTTCACAATCAGACACGAGGGAACTGACTTGGAGGCATGCTTTATCAAATTGTCTGTCTGATGTAGCATTACGGTAATCGGTGCGTAAATACACTGAGACCACCACATAATTTTGAATTTTGACTGCCATAAAATAGTCACTGTCGCGAAAGTGTTTGGGCCTGAGGACGTTTCTAGCTAGAATAGCAGTACCTCCACTGGGCCGACCAGCCCCGGAGTGTCTAGCGGCACGACTTATTACGACAGTAGAAAGCAGTCTTGCTCAACAAACATAGACTGTCGGCAGTGAGAAGGTGCTCTTGTAGACAGAGAACGTCATTCGTGTCACATAGAGTTTGGATTAAGGGTAATTTCACTGAGACGCCTCCATTAATATTCCATGATGTAACACGTAGATCAGTGCTCATTTTAGGGGATTCATACGTTTGTGTGCGACAGAACATTTGTAGCTGTAACAAGGATGGTCAGCTTGGTTGCACAGCGCACACTTCATTCTATTTTGACAGGGGGGTTCCAGCTTGCTCAAATGTCCTGTCTGCACACAACGCGCGAACAGCGAGTAAGAGCTTTACAGTGCTGGGCAATATGTCAGTAAGCTTGGCAGTTGTAGCAGTGAGGAGGGAAAGGGAGAAACTTATCAATGCGGATTCGCTCGTATTCAATTATCACTGACGAGGAAATGGCTGCTAATTAGTCTTCTTGGCGAGAGAACCGAAGCCTGTAGGACCTAGTTTTGCCGATACGGGAGACTTCGGTGCAGTTAGTTATCAAGTTCTGCAACTGACCGTCAGTAACACTGTCAGGAACGAAACGGGCAAGTCCATAATACACTGGAACTTTTAGATGTAAGCTTAGCGATTGGTCCTTAGATTTAATAGCATCAGCTACAGCAGTAGCTTCATTTTTATCACTTACGACGAGGCGCCAAGTATCTTTTCTCGGTCTAAGCTCAGTTATCCCGCCGACTTCGAGTCACCACACAAGTTATCAATAAAAATTTTGCGGTCCTTGGGGTTATTCAGCGTTTTAGGTGGATTCTTTAATATAACGGCAAAAGAGGGTTTGGATGATTGTGTGGGGGCTTGAGACAAAGAAGGCAGCGGGTTGCGCTTCGACAGGACGTAATTATCGATTTTGATATATAGTTCGTTAACTTTACGAGTAAGTGTAGCACTTGATTCCCCTGCGATAACTGGTACTTCGTCAGGCTCGTACAGCACGAAACAGGGTAGGGGTATCTGCTTTTCATCACACTTTTTTAAAATTTGTAGCATGTCCAGACAGTTATCTGCAGCTTTCTGTCGGTCACTTGGGTGATTCGTGCAGTTTGCAAAATTCCACAATATTTTCTTTGCTTCCATTAACGAATCAGTGGTAAAAAAGTCCGCACCAGTTTTCGCAATATTGGCGTGAACATTCTCCACAGCCCGGGCACGGTATAAAAAGTTCAAGACTGGAGACCATACAAGGTGCTGGCTCCGCATTGTATGTAGCAAACAAACATACAGCAGGTATCTCACTTAGTCAGAAACAAGGTTGAATAGCCGCACAGAGATCACCGGGAGCAAGGGAAGCGTCGAGACCTGCTCACCTGTCCCCTACAATGTAAGGCTAATTAAAACCGGCAGGTACCAATACGGCGCTTCCGGCAGGTTCTCTCCCCTCTTCTGCTTGCTCCCAAGCGATCTACGCGGTACTGTTGACGCACCTTAAGAAAAGGTTGAAATTTGGTTTAAATTGACTGAATTCTAGTCAATTGGCTAACTTTTTTTTTAATACAAGACTCGGCGGAAAATATCGTCTATTGGCAACCTCTAATCGGCAACAATGAGTTAAAATAATTGTTCCCAGGGGAAATCACAGAGGTCAAAATAACCAAACAACAGATAAGCCAATTATAAATAAAACTCTTCAAATAGAGAGTCCACTGGGAGATCACTCACAATGTAAAACAGGGTTTTATCCAAAAAAGAGTTCTTTATACCACAAGCTCTAGATATGATTTTATTGCGCTGAAATGACACTGCTATTAAACGCAGGCGCTAACGTAGGAGCACCTTGTCGGGCAACTTTTAGAACTGGAACTACAACCTTCATCTTTTCATTTCCCCCCTCACCAAATCTAAGTTCCGCCTCAAGGTGCTCATACATCTCTTTAGTGGTAATACCACGTCGCGCTGAACGCCATGTTTTGTCACATCAAGGATAATCTGCTCGCGTATAAGTGAATCGAATGCTCTTCTTATATCATACATACCAAGCGCAATCGCTGCGCCAGACTTATCCGCATCGAGTAGAACAGAAACAACTGCACAAAGTGCATACCTGCACCCTATCCCATGCTGAAATCCAAATTGGTATGGTGGTGTATAACACTTAGTATTAATTTCATTTATAATCAAGAGTTCAAAAAAACCTTGAAAAAAGTTGCAGAAACAGTGATTGGTCTGAATGACGTACATTCATCCGGCGGTTTACCTTTTTTTGGCACGGGGATAAGACTCCCGGTAAAAAACATACTGGGAACCAACCCCTGTGCAAAAATCATTTGGTAAAGTGGTGTGAGGTGTCGAATGAGTATTGGTGAAGGATTTTGCAGCTGCAGAGCAGATATTCTGTCTATACCTTTCCATTTTTTCTTTTTAAGGTGCTGGAGAGCATCTCTAATATGACTAGCTGATACAACAAAATTCGTGCATCTCATATTATACTGAAGTAAATTATCCAAATCCTGCTTATAATTTGCACTTTTTTGCGGGGTACGGCGATGAAAACTCATTTGCATAATGTGCCTTCCATGTCTCCCTAGGGATCGACGAGGTATTAATTTCTGGCTTCCTATCTTGAAACGATCTCCATACGCTATTAGGATTCTGCAAAACGGCATCAGACGACTTGCTAATAAGATTAACGCAGTGAAAATACACCCCCCGAAAAATACCCCCGAAAAATATCCCCCGCAGAAAATACCCCCCCCCCACAGAAAATACCCCACGATAAAAATACCCCTCCCCGGAAAACAACCCCCCCGTGGAAACTAAGGCTTTCCAAATTTGAGAATTTTATTTGAGTTTTTTTTATTTCCATAGGGGGAAGGAATTTTGGTACTTGTACATTATGTGCCACTCACTCAAGTTTATGCTGTGTAAAATTGAAGAACACACCGGTTTTTCTGTCAGTTTCTTCGTTACTTTAGGAATAAATTTGGGCTATAGATTTACACATTAGGGGGGGGGGGGGGTAAAGTATAGCGGGTCTGCATGCAAAATGTGTTTAGTGCAATTATTCAGCATATTAGATAGATAGATAGATAAGGGTATTTTAAAGCCAAATATACGGCCATGAACACAGCAAAATAGCATAAATGAAAGGCAAAAATAACATAAACTTTGATCAGCTATCATCATAAAACATTTAAATGAAACACTACATTAACTTAATAATAGTACTTAATACTTGGAAAAACAGTCATTGAAAAAAAAACACTTAACGCTTGGAAAAAAAAAAAACACTTAAATGAAACATTCTTCTGTAATCTTCTGTAATTTTTTAGTAGTGGCCATATACCTAGAAAGAATTGTTTTCTGACTTCAAACTGTCCCAAATACCTTAGCCCCCCTTCTCCTTAGGTGCCAATATATAAACCCAAATTATATATTTCCCATATATTCTCTCACTTGTCTTTGTCTTGTCTCGCGGTAAGCTGAAAAAAAAAAAACTAATAAAGAAACCGGATAGTTCTCTAGTTTTACACAGCATAAACTTGAGTGAGTGGCGCATAATACACAAGTACCAAAATTCCTTCCCCCTACGGAATTTAAAAACAATAAAACTCAAATAAAATTCTCAAATTGTGGTAATGTGGTTTTTATTGGTATTAGGGTGATGTTGTCGTTGATGCCTTTTCTTCTCCCCTTATAGAGGGGATAAACTATGGCCGTAAGGTAATTAAACTTTGGTAGCGTGCCTTTGGCTATGACCGGACTAATGAGGCGTACCAGCTGGATATTTTCGAGAGACTAAAAATAGATTGTAGAGAGGTTGGCTATATTACAATAATTTTTATTCAGTTATCATGTACTGATACAAGGTTTGATAATATATATATATATATCTATATATATATATATATATATATATATATATATATATATATATATATATATATATATATATATATATATATATATATATATATATATATATATATATATATATATATATATATATATATATATTCTACTGGGACTGATTGTCCCAAGTAGACCCCAGGTCTCAGAAAACTACAATAATACATAATAAGATACTTAGACACTTACAATGCTCTGACAATATTCCAAAGTATTTCTAATGAGATAATAAACGGGCAGAGGTTCGCCCTGCAAGTCAAAGAGTTCGCCCTCAGTCTCAAATATCTGAGTATATATTTGAAAAAACGAACCGCTTCCATCCGGTTCATTGACGTACTTAGCCAGGAAATTGGTTATTGCAAGTTCCCTCAAAGCTTACACATTCCAGGATGTGTATCTTTATCTTAATAAGAAGTGGTATTTCGAAACTTTGTATTTGCGTCTTAATATTTTTACTAAATTCCAAATTGACTTAGTTTAGAAAGCTTTACCACGATACTCCCTATTTAAAGAAGAGTTGTCCCAACTCTCAATATTTTACTTTTAAAACAGCTTAATTTTTGTTTACAGCCATTATGCTGCCATCTTTGGGTCATTATGTGCATATACCCTTAATGGGTGTCCTTAGGGTCATGTTTCTGGTCAAATATAGGCCATGTCCTTTTTGTCCAAGGACTTCAATTTTGAAATTTATCCTTGTTTCTCTTTTTCTCTGTCTCTAGGACTGAAAAATACTCTTTTTACCCTTTTCATATGCATCTTCTGTTTTAGCTTGACCCCAAGTGGCTTGATCATTATATTAGTGGTTCTGCTTAAATTAGATTTAAAGTTATATTCAAAACGTTTATAAATTATTTGAGTTTAAATTTAATCCCGTTTATAATTTAATTTATCTGGTGATGTGGTTGATATACCGTTTATTTTCGGTTTTAGAAATGCCTTGGATAAATTACACATAACAATTTTTGGTTTTTAAATTTTCACGCATTTTTCCAGCACAAAACATTTTTCACATATTTCAATTATGTAAAGCCTTTGAGGCTATGTAACACATTCTGTAGGCCTAAATTAAGTTCTGATTTTTCTGACTTTCTGATGAACTTGTAGTAAAGTCTGTAACACTGCATACAGTTTCCAAAATATCAGTTGATCAGGTATGGTTTGGTTTCTGATGGTATGAGATGTTAGTGTCAGGATACATTTGAACTGGCTTCAAAATTTTTGTTTCTTTCCAATAATACGTAAAACAAAATGATTGAAAAAATGGATCCGAAAGGATGTTACGAAAAATTTGATTTCCAAAATTCAGACCAGGAAGCGGAGAAAGGAAGAACAAGTGTAGCTCCCAGCCAATTAATATTTGAATAAAATAATGATAACCGGAAAAAAAAAAATAAAATAAAATAAAACAAGTAAAGAGCCTCTAAAGAAATGTATATATATTTTCCTTCTTTTAATCGGTATGCTAATAACGTCAAAATTTCCTTCATAATATATCAGATAAATACGGTCTGATAGTAAAAGTCAAATAGAGTGAAGCCAATAGTCCCTTATATCCCAATTAGTCTACAAATAAATTGTGTCTAGGAAGCCAACCATCATGGGAACAATTACACAGGGCGTTAATAGTTGACTCGTAACTTTTAATGGGTGTAATGAAACGAATTGAATTATACATATTTAGAATCAGCATTAAATGGAAATTCTTTTGATATGCATATTGAAAAAAAAATTATTTTGAGGGGTAATAAAAAAAAGGAGGGTGGTGGTCTACTGAAATAGGGTCATTGGAAGCTTACAAATTTGGAGTTGAGCTCAATCACTGCTGGTCTCTCGTTTTTAAGTAAATGCGAAGCATCAAACTGACCTTTGACTCTCTGAGGTGGCACTTTCAGTCGAATTAAAAAAAAAAATGTTCTTGAAGAATTTTAAAATAATTATAACGGGAAAGACAGCAAGAGTTTATATGAAGTGCGCGCTACATGTTTAAGCTAGCTGTAATCTTATTATAAAATAATAGAAGATAACAAATGAATAATTACCAAATAAGGACAGCATATATAAACAAGAAGCCGTAGATAAAATGTGTCACAATTGAAAAAGTATAGCACAGTATAAAACAAAGTTTTCTCGGGTATAAACAATTTCACATATTAAATAAATTCACGACACATCATTAACAGAAATAACCAGGGCAGAGGTTCACTCTGCAAGTCAAAGAGTTCGCCCTCATTCTCAAAAATCTGACTATATATATGAAAAACCAAATGCGTCCATCCGGTTCATCGACGCACTTAGCCAGGAAATTGGTTATTGCAAGTTCCCTCCATGCTTACACATTCCAGGATGTTTATCTTTATCTTAATAAAAAGTGGTATTTCGCAACTTTATATTTGCGTCTTAATATTTTTACTAAATTCCAAATTGACTTAGTTAGAAAGCTTTACCACAAAATTTAGAAAGCCTTATTTTCCACTGGGGGAGGGGGGTATTTCCCGCGGTGGGTATTTTCTAGGGGGGTATTTTCTGCGGGGGGTATTTTCCACGGGAGGGTATTTTCTGGGGGGTATTTTCCGGTGGGGGTATTTTCCGGGGGGTCACTTTTCCGTGTGTGTGTGTGGGGGGGGGGGTAATAACTGGGGGGGGGGATAAACGCCTAGAACCAAATGATGACGCGTTTCCAAAAAGACGACCTCGAAACATTTTTGAAACCAGGTTTATTCTCTATTCCTGAAATA
Source organism: Artemia sinica (assembly GCA_027921565.1). NCBI lineage: Eukaryota > Metazoa > Arthropoda > Branchiopoda > Anostraca > Artemiidae > Artemia > Artemia sinica. The sequence continues at coordinate 32,611,600 of CM051271.1, read as the reverse complement.
CACTAAATGTTGTTAGTTTTTCCATGCACCTTGTATAGAAACTAATGATTCATTACCTTGATCCAAAATACAAATTGCATGCCAAACTTCGTCATTGTCTTGCATTGTCGCTTACAATCATTTTTTGTCCTTCACAAACTATGCAACTGATATCCTCTGATCATGCAGATTGAAAATAATTCCATGATTACATTCAAGAAGTAGCAAAACAGCCTGATTTCTTGGCCATTTTAGTTCTCCAATTACAAAATTGAAAATCCTTTTGTAATTGTAGTTCAAACAAGGTGCAGCCTGTCAATATTTCTGCTGAGAATTTGACAGTAAAAGAAGCAGACGGATATTGGAGAGACCAAAAGCCCAATGTATGCCTCCTATCAACAAGACAAAACAAGAATCCTTGCATGATTCTGATGGGGCAAGAGAGTCCACGGACCCAATAATTTCCTTTAGTTTTTTTGGACCGATTTATGTAGAGTCGTTTGGACCGAGCAGGATAATTATATAATTTTTCTTGGTGTGAACCGCAAAGAAGAAGTTACCAATCCTTCGAAATTTTCAGAATAATGGATCTGATAAAAGCAGTTTTGCATGAGTAAAGTCGGTATATAAATTCATTTGCTTTTCAAGAATCATTGCTCACCTTTGAATAAAAAAATGTATCTATCTTAGTACAAAAATTGATTTTCTTGCCGTGGGACAACTTTCTTAAAGTAAGTACCACTATTTCGGGGCACGTAATCAGAAACGATCTCGCCTCTCTGTTTCCTTTTTTCACCTGACTTTATCGTATACAAGAATAATCACCAAAACTTATGAGAAGATTGATTCGATTGGAAATTGACAACTCTAGTCTCCCTGAGAAGAGTCAAGAGTGACTTGACTAAAGTAAGATACAATTTTTTCCCAAAAAGTCGTAAGTTGAGGTGGAACCTGTCTTCTTATCTAATTCACTTGCTTCCTGTCTGTCAAACTCGGCGAGAATACCACCTTTTTCACCGTTTTGGTAGTGATTCAGAGCCACATACATAATCCACTGATCCACTGACACGCCCTCTATCAACAGAAATACTTCTTCGGAGCATTACATGTGCACCTACTGCAAGTATTAGGTTCGGCAAAGTATCAGCTGTTATTTTTTGTTGTGTTGTTGTCAAAGCTTGACAAAATTTTCGCTTCTTCTTGTTCAATTCATTTGTCTTTCACAACAATAGCCAGTTAATCAGCTGTAACATGTGAAATATAACGTGAGTTACATTTTTGAAGAAGCAACCCATTAACAATCATACAATCTTCATTGCTAGGCATCAGAATAACAAGAGTTCTTCCCTCTGCAGCTAGTTTATGTAAAATGTTCAATTTCATTAGTAGTAGATTTGCAAGGTTTTCGATCTTTCTCTTCTAAAGACTATTCAGGTTTTCCCCTGTGCAAAAACCTAGTCAATATCAGCAAGTGTGTCAGTATAACTCATATCCGTCTTCTTAGTTCATCGTACTCAAATCCTTGCCATACGTTGAAAGCCCCCATTGATCCAATTCTATTTTTTTTTTTACTTCAAGCCGTGTCAGAGGTTCACACGAAGGATTAGCATATACTGTTTGTAACTGAAGAAAGTCTCCATCAAGCACATAGTTAGAATTACCCATTGGCAAACCAGCTAACACTATTTCAGTTAGTCTCAAGTGAATGTACATCAAAAGAAGCGTAACACTGCTGCGGTTAAGATAAAAAAAGGGGTTGGCAGCTATTTTCAAATTAAATCAGGAGTTAAGCAGGTTTGTGTTCTATCCCCCTTTATATGGATCATTTTGGTGGACTTTTTCTTAAGGAGCACAGGAAAGGCAATGGGAGAAGACAGAATCAAATGGGGAGGAGAAAATTTCCTGGACTTAGGATATGCTGATGATCTAAGCATCCTAGATGAAAGTGTGAGCAAAATGAATGAAATTAAAGAGGTTTGTGAATTCATGCTGCTAGAATAGGTTTGAAAATTCAAGTTAAGAAGACTAAGTCGCTAAGGCTAGGAATAAGTGAAGGCGAAAAGGTTACGTGGGTTAACTAAAAGATTGATCCGGTGGATAGCTTCACTTATATTGGAAGTATTAAAAGGAACGAGGGTGGGAGAAGTGAAGATGCTAAAAGTAGAATAGCCAAGGGTCAGGGTGTTTTTCAACAGTTGAAAGAAGTCTGGAAGGATAGGAAGATAAGTCTGCAAACTAAGATTAGAATATTAGAAGCTACAGTGATGATAGTGGTCAAATATGGCTCTGAAGCATGGGCGCTCCGAAAAGTGGATGAAGATTTGCTAGATGTTCTCAAGAGAAATTGCTTAAGGATTGTTCTGAGTACCAGGCTGACTGACCGTATTTCAAAACAGTAGGCTGTACGAAAAAATGTGGATCAATCCCACTTCTTAGGGCTATAATGAGAGAAATGTTGAGATGGCTAGGGCAAGCTCTGACGATGAAGGATGACAGATTGCCGAAGATTGTCCTTTTCGGCCAACAGTCTAGGGCTAAATGGGAAACGAGGTGGGTGGATGTTATAAAGAAAGATTTAGGGGAAGTGGGAACTCCCTGGGAGGGTGTAAAGAGGGAAGCTTTGAATAGACTGGGATGGAGGAGGAGCGTGTGTAGCTGTGTTAACCTTAGGCGGCTTGGTGATGCGGTGAGTTTATTAGTAGTAGTGGTAGTAACAATAATAGTAGGTACTATTACTGCAACAGGACAATCTTCTTTCTTTAAGTTGTTACAAAGTAGTCTCCGCACGAAACTGAAACCCTGGATTTTCTAGTACTATCAAATCTTAAAACAACAATTTTCAAGGATCTAGCACCATGCCTTCTGAGAACGGATTCTAAAATTTTGTCAACAACTTATTTTGATCAGTGTTCAGTGACCCATTGTCATTTTTTAACCTATATTCCGTCTCACCATCCGAAATTTTTCTATTTGCGTTTATCAAATCATCCGTAGCATGCACAGCCCTATCAATGACTCCTTCCTGCACTGCATTTTCTATTTTCAATGTTTTCTTCCATATTTTCTACCTCACAAGTCTCTTTCGCGCGTTCTTGAACCCATTTTTTAAAACTGTTTGTCACTTCTGACTTTAGAAATCCATACTGAGCTACCACATCTGGAAAGCTTACACTTTCGACAGCCCAGCAAAAGTTTTCGCCAGATAAGCGACCAATTTCTCCGAATGTTACTCAGTATTGACTTTTTACATGTTTTCATCTTCTGGCAAAGGGGCCTGCTATATGTGCATCCTTCCTTCTCTTTCACTTATTTTGTTCATGCCAATAAGCACTGTTGATTGTAACAATGAAAAACACCACACAATGAACACTATTGGTCCATATTTTAGGGAGGTTAGACCCTTCTATAGAACAAAGAAATTTTTAGGGCCAGATATTTGGATCTTTATGCGTTTCAAGGGTTTTCCAGAAGGATAATGCCTCCAATTGCAATCTGTGGTATTTCAATTAAATTCTGGCCTAAAATTAGTGATGAAAACTGTTTTTTTTTTCCAAAACTCATTATAAGAAAAAATAACGTAAGAAAACAGCACACAAAATAGTGACAACATGTATAAGCCATTAATTTTCGTTGAAAAAACTTTGGCAGCGTATCTGAATGCAGTAATTCAGCTGCACCTTTTGCTTCCGAACTTTTAACGCGATGTTTTTCCACGAGAACTAAGACGAAATTCGTGCAGGTATCCACAAAGATTATTACAGGGTTTCACCAAAAGGCCGATGCAAGAATCAAAATAGAATAAGACAAATGGTACTACTTATCCTCCTCCCTTCACGCATCTTTATTTGCCTGTATATGAATCTAAAAGGTTTTTCTATTCGAATAATAAAAGCCTAGACTGATTTGAATGGCTTTTCAGACAGAAAGAGAATGTTCAAAAGTCTACATTTCAGGAGACGAAAAAAAAGTCCCCATATATGGAATCTAAATTATAAACTTGGTATATCTACCCGAAGTTTTAATACCATCATTCAAGCAGAGCCAGGGACACTAAGGGTATAACTTTCTAGTCCCAGTGAACAAAAGTCAACCAGTTTTTTTGTGCTAGTTGGCTTTGGGTTTTTCAGATTGTTCTATTGTTTACAATCCGTTCTCACTCGGGGCCTGTCAATATAAATGGTTTTTAAACATATGAACTAGCGAACCCTCTCAACCATAATAAATGGTATAAGTAATACTTCAAAAATACCTATGCAGCAAATGGAAAATCCTTCAAAAATGACTTACATGCACTAATGACCGAGGAAAATGAAAAAGAAAATGAATGAATTAAATTGATGAGAAAGGAGGAATGGGGAAGCAGCCATTTTGTCAAGAAATGATTCAGTAAACACAGATGTCTCGTGACCACACCTTGTAAAGACGTGCTGCTGAGAACATTCAATATAGGTCTTGAAAGAACTGAAACGAAAGGATATATATATAAGACAAATATATTTTCTACTAGTATCTGGAACAGCAGACAAAAACGAGACCAATATATACTGAAAAAACCTGGGATAATTTGAACAATAAAAGAGAAAAAACAGTTATACAATTGTTTTTATTTTCAGATCGCCGTCCAAAAACTCACTTAAAAAAAAAAAAAAATTCTCTTTTGGGGGTAAATTCAGAACCGTTTAAAAATTTATCTCGTAGTCAGTCTCTGTATTGCATATTTATTATCTTTATATATGTTTAATCCATCCCTAAATTAATGAACCGAACTTTTTGCATTTTTTTGTACATGAACTGTACTTAACACCATAAAAACAGTAGAAAGAAAAAAAGCACAAAATTCGCATAAAAATGACACAATCCGTTTACAATATATGAGGCAAATCATTCGCGAAGGCCAAAGACCCAAGCTCCTTACGATCTTGCTAGAGCGGAGTGAGTTCCATCAAAAAGCCGACGAAGCAGCCAAGCAGGCTCTTTTGAATAGCAAAAAATAAAATATTCACACTTATTTCTTAAATGTAGAAATATACTAGTTTATTTCCAGTTTTATTTATTTCAATTTTTAACCATGACACATCATCTTCATTTATCCTTTTATTTAGGTTTAGGATCTCATAATATATTGTCAGCAACAATCTTCTGTAGGCTCGCCGAAACACGGCTGTTGAAAAAATTTCACCAATACAAAATAAATATTTTCATGCAAAAATTTCTTTTACAGCTAAAGATATTAAATAATAGACTAATTTCGAGAATTTATGTTGAAAAAATATTAAAGAGCTTGGTGAATTTAAAAAAAACTGAAAGGGAGGGGCTAGCTATTTATTAAAGTTAAATTCATTTTCTTTGTTTTCTATTTGACTTCTATCATGTCCCAGTGGGGACATGAATGCATTTAGCTGCTTTTGTTATTTTTATTATTTCTTATGACTGTGTTTATTATCTATTATTTTTTTTTGTTGTTACTTTTCGTATTGAATTTAAAGATATTGAACGGAGCTTGATTGCATTTCTTATTCAGACTATGTTCAACCGTTTGGTCCTGGATGAACCAGAAAGATTTAGTTTGTTTGTATGTAGATCTATATTTTCAATAAATTAAATTCAAAAATTTAAAATAACCAACGAGATGATGATCTAATAGCTAAAGGGCAATTTCTCTAGTTTTATGCTATAAATATACCCAAGCCCCAGACGCACACAAAACCCAAATTTATAAGAAAGCTCAAATAGGCTGGATAGAAAAGCCAAATAAAGAAAGAAAAAACGAGCGAAAATGGGGTTTTTAAAGGCCAAATGAAAATACTGAAAAAAACACAACAAAGCGAATATTTCGAGAGGACAAACGCCTCTCTTCTTCAGCGCGAAACGAAATAATGTATCCAAGGAAAGTGCCGAAGAAAAAAAACAAAACAAAAAAACAAACGCGGAAAGTCAATGTGAAAAGAACCAAAAAAAAAAACCAAAGAAAAAACCAAAAACTTAAAAGATGAATAAAATTCAATAAAAGCCAAGAATTATAAGAATTAAAACCAAATACCTAACAACCATTAAAGCGAGTTATTCGCCAATATCCGCGATTTGCACAAAATTCAAAAAATTACGAACTGCCATCGACGGATACTAGCGAAGAGTTATTTAAAATAGAATATTGCAATCAAATTAATAGTCCTATGTGCGGAATACTTGAAAGTTTTTGTCAAAAGGGCATACACGTGGATGTTCTGGAATTTCTGATTTTCGAAAACGCTCAAACCCATCCGTCTAAAATAAATAGACATAGGCCCTTTTGGCTTAACTGCTTTTCAAGAATTTGGAGTTGCGCCCTTTTGAAAAAAACGCTCAAATTGGTCAAAATTAAAAATAGGCCCATTTTGAATAACCAAATTTTTTCGAGGTAAGTCTTTAACTCCTTTTCAGAAACAAGAGGACTTAAAACCCTTTTCGACTCTCGGATACCAACACCATAAAGCACGCTTTCGATTTTTGTCTTTGAGTTTAAAGGCATTTGCTTGAATTTCAACAATTTTTGTTAGTAAGGCCGTTTTCAAAAGTGAAGCCTAACACGAAAAAAAAAGGAATGGCTGGATCCATACATTTTTCAGAGCGCAACTTTACAAATTCTGCACCACCATAAACTTAACACAGTACATGCTTGTACATAAAACCATGTGCCAACATCAATTAGGACTATTTTGCCCACTTGGAATATAGGACATTAACGTCAAAAAGCCAGCCCAATTGTTTTTAATTTTCTTCTTTGTTTCACAGACAAAATTGACTAAATACCAGTGCGATTAAAAATTGACTTATCAAACAGTTCGCGATAACGAACTGTAAGTAAGGAGCGACCCGGCTCAATAGTAACCTAAACTCTAAAAAAACGGAATTTTGATACCAATTGATACATCAAAGGAATGTCGAAAAAAATCTAATAACTATATCTTTGAGGATGACTTAATCCCCCACAGTCCCCGGGGAAGGGCTGCAAGTTATGAACTTCGCCCATTTGTTACATATAGTATTGGTTATGGGGAAGTATACAGACGTTTTCAGGGGGATTTTTTTTTGGATGGGGGGGTCCAGGAGAGACGATTACTTGTGAGGATCTTTCCACGGAGGAAGTTTTCATGGGGGAGGGGACATTTCTATGAAGGGGCCACCGGATTTCCCAGCATCATTTAAAAAAACGATCAGAAATTAAATAAAACAAAACAGTTTTATTTTAACGTTAAAACGACCAGAAATTATAACGTACATGAGGAGGTTCGCCCCCTAGTCAATACATCGCTCTTTACGCTAAGTTTTTTAGTACTTTCAAAAAGGCTAATTATTCTAATTGAGCGGCCTTTGTGATTCAGGGGTCATTCTTAAAGAATTGGTATAAAATTCGAACTTTAGCGTAAAGAGCGAGGTATTGACTAAGGGGCAAACCCTCTTACACACGTAATAATCTATCTCTGTTCGTTTTAAGTTTTAATGTTGCTCCTTACTTTCAGTTGAAAAAACTTTTCAACTGAACTTTTTTTTTTAATTTAATTATCAAAAGGACTCAAGTATAATCCAAACAACCTACCAGCAAAGCTTCCAAGTAGTTTGAATAGCATCTTCATCATACGCGTCAAACTCATCAAAAGAATTCACAGAATGGACTTGGTCCTGATATACAGAAGCACATTGCTCATATCCTGATTGAACAGAACGCATACACAAAGCATGGTTCAAGTATTCTAGAAAATCAAAGTTACGGATGAGCTATGAAACAAGAATCAATTTAGAGCAGGCCTCAAAATCTGCTTCACAGAAACAACATATTTTACCGTAACCTTTCTTTTTTCTGTTTTTTTCTTGCGGTGCTAACACAAGGTTACAGTCGTGACCCACAGTGAGTTGTCAATAGGACAGGCTATGTTTGTTCTTTTCCAATAATTTTTTATCCTTTAGTTTTTGACGCTTTTGGGAACTTTACAGTATCAAGCGTAAAATTATTTACGCTTGAATTTACTTCAGACGAAAACCTTGAATTCTTTCCTTTATTGAATTTCTTTCAACTATCAAAATAATCCAGCTCTTTTTCTGATAATTCGAACTACTTTTTTCTCCTCCATGTTTGCTTATTTGGCATACAGCAACTATTTTCTGATCACGGCGAGGTCAGTATTTAATGGTATTTTTAACACATTTCAGTGAATCAATCAAGAGCCTGACTATTTTTAGACTTAGAACCAGAACGGCTCATATGCCAATTTCCATAAAAATTTCTTTTTAACCCCATGTTTTGTCAGCAATCACAAATGTTAGCCGTTTAAGTGAAGCCCTGTGCAACTTTCCGTTTATGAAGACAATTCAGATCATGGGGAAGGTAAGATGCCTATGATCTACCTCATTAAGGTCAGAAGCAACTTCTAATTTTATTACGGTGGTAGGTGACATTTATTATACTTGGGAAATTTTTCTTAGTACTGGTGGCAACACTGGGTGAATTTTTTAGGCTTAGTTTCGTCTTTTCTTCCATTAAAGACTTCGCGACCAGAAGGGATTTTTATAGCCCTTTCTTTTACCGATCAGCGACAATCCAATGGTGTTAGAAAAGACAAAATCGAATCCCAAAATCCGCTAATAAAGAATGTCAGCACTAGCAATCTACTACAAATTTATTTATATATCTACGCAAAGACACGTGCGCTGTAAAACATGGTTAAGGAATGATTCGGGGCAAAAAATGTCTACATGTTATCTCTAGGCTCTTACAGATGGTGCTCAATAGGCAACAAATTCAAAAATTTCACAATTTTCATGAAATTTTACTGATTTAAAAGAAATTAATTGGTGGATAAATAAATAAAGACAGTGAAATAAATCTTAAACAGGAGCAAGTTCTTTTGAAGAGTAAGTTACTAAGAAGAATATTACAAGAAACTCATATCGGCTTTCACAACTTTCCCAGGGATTGCTTCTGAAAGTTTACGAAACCATTTTTCATAAAGACCACACCAAAAAAAAACATCCCCAAAGTCTATATGGACCTTAATTATAGCATCATAGATAATAGTATATTAATATCATATAAAGCAAATATTATATAATAGCACCATACTGAGCAGAAAACCCTATCCAATAGTTAGTAGCATACTTCACCTTTTTGATATTCTTCGTCCAAACAAAGATCTTGAATGACTTTTTCAGTTCCAGCATAAAGCATATGAAAAAATTCACCATGCCCAGGGTCCAAACATCGTTTTGAGTAGTTTGTAATACAATCTAAGCCCCCAAGGAGCTTTCTACAACGGAAAAGTTAATAATAATATTTAGAAGACTAATATTGAGTGAAATCAAATAACCATCCAAGCTTAGAATTTCTCACTAGTACATGTAAAGACATGTCAATGGTAAATTCGAAGTCGTTAGAGGCAAAGGTTTCTTGAGGAGCAGTAAAAAAGCGTGTTAAAAAACTATTAAACCCTTCGATTTAACAAACAAATAACGATTTGAAGGATTTCAGGTGAAATGTCGTTTCAGAATCCTAAAAAAAAAAAATAAAAAATATTTCTCAAAGACATTGAACGCTTAATCACATTAAACTAAAAATAAATAAATAATAAAAGGCAAAAACGGATAAAATATATAAAACGTCAACCTTAAACAAAGAGAAAATACCACAAATAAGTGCGGTATTACAACCCACCTCAAGTTCCCCAAAAGGCTACACACCAGAGAATAATTTGCATTTAACTGAAAATAATACTGATGGTTTGATATAGTTTCATTTACGCGATTAGGTTTTCTGTACCTTTAAAAGGAAGCACCTTGTAACTTCTACCACACTCTATACTATACTGATAGCAAGAGTTGACAAGCCCTGTGTATTTCAACAAGCCCAACCACAACTAGTACCTTCTTTTACCCAACTAATTCATAAAAATGATATATATATATATATATATATATATATATATATATATATATATATATATATATATATATATATATATATATATATATATATAATATATATATATATATATATATATATATATATATATATATATATATATATATATATATATACCATTTTTATGAATTAATTGGGTAGACAAGAAAACAGTTTCTTGGTTCTCTTTCGGGCCCCATTGGGTAGTGTTTGCAGCTTAGAGAAATGCCTCCTTATATATTGAATAAGCACGAACGAATCATGGACGAATTTACTGTCATCCTAATATATATATATATATATATATATATATATATATATATATATATATATATATATATATATATATATATATATATATATATATATATATATATATATATATATATATATATATATATATATATATATATATATATATATATATATAATATATATATATATATATATATATATATATATATATATATATATATATATTTATATATATATATACAAATATTAGGATGACAGTAAATTCGTCCATGATTCGTTCGTGCTTATTCAATATGTAAGGAGACATCTCTCTAAGCTGCAAACAATGCGCAACTGATGTGGACCGGAAAAATGGCTTACTAGGAAGGGAATGTGCTTGCAAGTTCTTTAATGAAATACAATATGGGAAAATAAATAAATTTATTAAAACCAGTTTTCATTTTTTAATGCAAAACTATTTATTTAGTACTTACGGGCACAGTGAATCAAACTCTTCCTTAGAAGTTGCAAAACCAAGATTTCTATTACTCGTTACAACTTTCAAGGGATCCGTACAATTGTTCAAAGATTCTTGTCGACATTGAAGGTAGGACTTCACATTATCTAAAAACAAAAATTCAAAATTTCGAAAAGATTTGTATCTAAAAGAGCAGGACTAGTTGGAAATTGTAAAATTTAAGTAATTAACAGACCATAGTATGAGTCTGTAAGTATTTTGAACCCTGAACCAGAAATTGTTTAACAAAATATTACATTTTAAAATCTTTAACAAATAAGGGAAACCGTAGTTTAGAGATGCAATCTAATTTGTTTTTATTTATTTTTCTTATATAGATTAATATATATATATATATATATATATATATATATATATATATATATATATATATATATATATATATATATATATATATATATATATATATATATATATATATATATATATATATATATATATATATATATATATATATATATATATATATATATATATATATATATATATATATATATATATATAACCGTAGTTTAGAGATGCAATCTAATTTGTTTTTATTTATTTATCTTATATAGATTAATTAATTTATATATATATATATATATATATATATATATATATATATATATATATATATATATATATATATATATATATATATATATATATATATATATATATATATATATATATATATATATATATATATTTATATATTTCATTAAATGTGTGCTTAATTATTGTTATCCTCATTTGTTTTTATGACATGTTTTTCCTTGCACTTTTTGAAGTCTTTTTTTATTTGTTTTTCTTCTACGTCTTTTTTTCTTCGACTTTTTTTTCCTCGGTAGGCTATTGTTAATGAAAAGGCTATTTTTGATGTGAGTGTGATAATTGCAGCCGCCTAAAGAAATCTAGATAAGTTATACTAAAGTCTACCGGAAGAAATTCACATAGACTGACATGCAAAGTTGTCGCTTCCTAAAAGTTTCTTTTTGCTGCTGATGTGACTTCTGACGTGGAATCTTACTTACTTAGACTTAGATCCACCTACGCCTTGGAGCGCTTAGGGCAGCGACGGTTGACCTCAAACTTGACCGATCTTATGCCAAAGATCAAAGTTCGTTCAGAGTGGTTTGGAATCTTGTCACCTCTTTCTTCAGGGATCGACCAAGTGTGATGCGTTGTCTTCCACTTTTTCGAATGCCGGGTGGGGTCCAACACCATAAATCGTGAGGGAGGCGTCCTTCGCTCATGCGGGTCATATGCCCCCAGTACTTCAATCTTCTCTTTATGATCTCGGCAGTTACCAGTGGTTGTTCGGTATCAGCCCTTATCTGGGCGTTCGTTACTCTATCGGTCCAATGTACCGCCAGGATTCTAAGCAGGCAATTATTCTCGGAGCCAAGTAGTCTTTTCTCAGCATTCTTTGAAAGGCTCCAGGACTCGCATCCATAAAAAAGTACAGAGAGTACATTACTCCTAAACAATCGCAATTTCAACTTCGGAGAGTAGTTTCTACATCTCCAAATATTCTTCAGCTGAGAAAATGCTCCGCCTGCTCATGCTATGCGTAGCAAGACTTCTCTATCACAATTCCCATCTTGGGTAATTGTACTACCGAGGTACTTAAATTCTCTGACCTCTTCTATATCAGTGCCTTCGTATCGAATGCCAGCTGCAATGGTTGTCACAACTCCGTTTGACATACTTTTCGTTTTATCAACATTAATCTTCAGGCCCATGGGAGCAGTTTTCGCTGCTAATTCATTTAGATTATGTTGAATGTCCTCTTGGCAGTGAGCTGCAAGAGCAATATCGTCAGCAAAATCGCAATCATGTATTTTACGCTCGTGGCTTAGTTGTATGCCTTCTCTAAAGTGGCAAGCTCGAAGCACAAAATCTATAATCATTGCGAATAACATTAGAGATAGTAAACATCCTTGACGTACACTGGACTCGACAGGGAGCAACTCTGACAGCCCATTTTCCGTGTGGACTGCACAAACCTGTGTAGCATACAGGGCTTTAATCATATTCACAATTTTCGGTGGCATTCCATACGCTAGGAGAATTTTCCATATTGCCTCTCGGTGCACGAGTCAAATGCTTTCAAGAAGTCTATAAACTCTAAAATAATCTACACTTCCCATTCATTTGAATCCTCCAGTGAACACGTAAGCTAAATATCAGGCCGCAGCAAGAACGATTTGGGCGAAACCATGTTGCTCATCACCCTTAAAATTAAGTCCACTTGAGTCTGAATCCTACTGAGTATAATCTGACATAGAACTTTACCTCCGACTGTCAGGAGTGTGATACCTGTCCAGTTATCGCATGATGTCTTTCGACCTTTCTTGAAGAGTTTCACGATAATGCCTTTATTCAAGTCAGGAGGGACAGCCTCGTCGTCCCCACACCAACCAAGCAGCTGAAATAGTGGGCCGGCGAGAACTTTTTTTCCCTTATTCCAACAGCTCCGGAGGGTCTCCATCACATCCAGCTGCTTTCCCATTTTTTAGCGACTTAAGGAATATTATAACTTCCTGAAAGAGGATGGGGCCCGAATATATATCCAAATTAAATAGGGGCACGTAAGGAACCAACAGTGTCTTATTGGGTATCAACTGATTCAGAACAACCGAGAAATATTCACTCCAACGGTTCTGGACATCTACCTGATTGGTAATCAGCTGCCCACTTTTTATCCTCTATGAAGGGGCAAGGGTTTGTTTGCGCGCCGGAAAGCTTCTTAGTAAGCAAATAGATGGTTCCACTATCAACCCGACTGGCTGATCTCTCTGCCTTAACTGCTATGTTCTCAGCATATCTTCTCTTGTCATTCCTGGCAGACATTTTCACTCGCTTATGGTTGGTCACCTTTATACTGCCTTTTTAAACTATCACAGTATTGTCTATCGCTAGGCTGACTAGATGAATGACTAGGTGAGTATTTATCAACAAGAGCTTTAGATTTGTTCTTTCCTGAATCGGCTGCCAAGTTTCTTCACTAATCTACTCTTCCTTATTTCGTTTCTTATATCCAAGAACTTCAACTGCAGCATCTTTTAGGCGTGGAATCAGAACGTGAATTCAGGATTTTACCATCAGTCAAATTTTTTTGTCATTTTTTTTGTCTTAAGCTGTATTTTTTTCTGCAGAGTTTGGGAGAGTCCAAAAAAAAAAAATTCTAAGGCGAGTTCGATCTTACACTTTTTCACATTAATTCAATATATCAAAGCAGAATTTTTATATCACCCTTGTTTTTTTTTTTTTCGTTCAAAAAGCTTTTCATTCAATTTTAAACGTTTAAACTCCCCAAAAGGAGATCAAAATCTATTAAGGGAAAATTCTAGACGATAAAAACATTCTGACTGAATTATGCAGTTCAACGTCAAGAACAAAGGAAGGGCAAAGAAAAATATTTATCCGAATTTATGACTTCATGAATCGATTTAACCTAGTGATTTAACCTGACGTTCTCATAGCCCTGTACACGTGCAACTTTAAAGCTAAACGGGAAATACCTATATGGGGTTTTCCATGTCGCCGTTCCAGAAAACAGTTTCTTGGTTCTCTTTCGGGCCCCATTTTGCCTGGCACATCTTTTCGTAAATTTTGTTCCCCTTGGCTCAATGACTTACAGCTGAAAGTTTCAAACTTATCAAGGACAACAAGTTTTTTGACACTTTTCTTGGCACCATGGCTCCTCCCCTTCCCAACAAAATGTGCGGTTCCCTTAGACCAACACGATTTGACCAACAGTCCTTTAAGTTTCACACCAACCGGGAAAAAGTTGCTTGACACTTTTTAGGCACCAATTGTTTGGGGGGGGGGATGCCCCGAAGCTTAAGTTTTTTTCTTTTACATTAAGACCCAGGTAGCCAATGAAGGTACAGTTTTAATTTTCAATATATTCAGAAAATAAGGTTTGTTGACCCTCCTTTGGGCCCAATTTTCCGAGAAACCAATTTTTTTTGCTGTTCGTTCTCGGGATTTTGGGCCCATTTGGCCCAGTGAGTTTCAGGTATAAGTCTCAAGTCAATAGAAAAAAGTTTCAACTCATTTTTAAGGGCCTTACGCTACCTATCAGAATGCTCTTTTTTCCTATTAGAGGACCCTTGTCCCAAAGAACTTATGGATATAAGTTTTAGATCCTTGAAGTTGTTTGGTCCTTTTTCAGGGGAACGATTTCCCCCCCCCCCCTGTTTTTTCTTGTACATTCGGGTCCACTTTCACATCACTAAATGTAATCTTCTAATCTTTCTAATCTAATCTAAGTTTTTATCTAATTGTAAAAATGGCCCATGGCCCAAAATTATTGTTTTAGCCTCCCCTAAGGACTTGTGGTTGCAATTTTCTAACTGATGAAGGAAAAAGGGTTTTGACCTAGTTTTCGTTCCCTTATCACCCTCCTCCTTCAGATTAAAATATATAACTTCCAAGTTTCAAGCCAATTGGAAAAAAAAAGTTTGTTTGACCTTTTTTGAGGCGCAATCTTGAAGAGGCACATACCCTCAAATTGAAAATTTTCTTGTAAAAAGCCCTTTTCAGGCCGACCATTTTTTTTTTCAATTTGATTTTGCAAATTGGGGTCACCTTTACCCAAGGATTTTTAGATATGTTCCAACATTACCAGGACTAGCAGGCTGCCACACCATCGTAGAGAATTGTTCAATGGCTCGTTTGAAAACTATTGCTCATATCCACGTGCTTTTTACAAATTCTAGCATCTGTAAGAGCCATTTAGCAACAAAAATGGAATTATTGGCGTCATTCATACCTTTTTTTTTATTTTTGCACGAGTCGAACATATTTTTTTTGGAGGGTGGTCCAACCGAGCACAACTCCCCCCCCCCCCCTGGATACTTCCTTGTGAGAAGCCATGTTCAGAGATTAGCCATGCCCTGCGTAGTGCGGAGGCCATAACCGTACCTCTCGGAGGGTTTGTATCCTTTCAGAAGTACCTAGGTAGTCCTTGTACCCCAATCTTATAGCTGCGTGTCACTCATCTAAGTTCAGGTTCGACTTATGGAGTGAATGTGAAAGACCACGTTCCGGTCCTGTATATTATTCTATAGTGTTCACAAAGCGCAGGTTCTCCAAAGTATTGACTAAGCACAAGGCCACGGCAGTTGATAGTTTTTCTGGGAAACTAAAGGATAATTCTAATGAAATCACGAAGTTTTTAATAAAAAGAAAGCGGGTACTGATTCCTCGACGCCTACAATCCGTGAAAAGCAGTGGATGGAATATTTTACTACTGAATTTTCACCGCCCGTTTCTCTGCTAGAGGAAAGTTTTTTGGCTCAATTAAATGAAGTTCTTTGTGAAAATTTTCATGAGCTAGGTTTTACTGTAACTGCCTCAAATATTCGTTATTATATAAAGAAAATGAAAAAGAAACCATCTCGCGGGATTAATAAGCTATACGGCCTGCACCTAGTGTAGGGCACTGACTTTTTAGTTCGCCATCTAAAGCTGATATGTCAAATGATTTTTAATTGTGGAGTAGGTTCAGATATATATTATTCGGGCGTTTTTACCCCTGTTCCCAAGAAGGTGAAAATAGAAATAATTGCACTTCATACCGGCCGATAACTGTGTCGCCTACCTCGTACCAGTTATTGGAACTGTTGGTGATCGCTGATATAAACCAAGCTTGTTCGACACCAGACAATCAGTTTCGTTTAAAAAAAAAATATAGCCGAAAACATGTCCATACAATTATTGCAAATGTTTTGGTAGAAATAAAAGAAAGCGATGAAAAGGTGATTGTGGTTCGACATGACGCTTCTCTAGCATTTGATTCGTTAATACATCCCCAATTATTGTTGAGTGCTGAGGCTCGTGACCTGAATCGGTCAATAGTGCGTATATATAGAGATATGCATAATAAACTGTACCTTGTTATTAAAGTGCCAGTTTCTCACGATTATGTGCTTTCTCGGGTTCGTGTTCGTATAAGAGTGTGGAAGGGAGTTGGGCAGGATGTCTCTTCTCCTCTTTATAATAATAGTGTAGTGGAAGCACAAAAAAAGGTTAGAACTAGTTTTATTTTTAGAGGCCTTGATCTGTCACTGGCCAATTATGCAGATAATAGGCTGAACCTAAGTAGGACTTAAAATATTATGGAAGAGAACTTTGATATTCTAAGTTGTGAACATAAAAAACTGGTCTTAGTTGTAACCCAGAAAAAGTGTGAAGTTGTTGTAGCAGGAAAGTCGACTGGTCGTTTATCTGCTGAAAATATTCACCTTGGATTGCATCTTGTAAAGCCTGCATCTAGTATTACTTACCTTGGTCTGCCAATTGGTTCTAGCTATAAGCATACCAGGTCCCTCCTGCTTGAGTTTCTAAGTGAAAGACTGTGAAGGACATACGGACTTCTTGTTTCGTGCAAGTCTAGCTATAAGTGGACAATTCTAGGAAGGATATATGATACGTTTGCCGTGCCCCATTTATCAGCATTAGCACCCTTCTGGAAACTGCTTAGTTGAACTAAGAAAATAACTATCCGCCGATTGTATTTCAGTAATGCAAAGTTTCTATTAGGTATCCCTTGATGGAAAGCAACCGACGACTCGTGTCTAGTATTGGTGTAGCGCAACTCTTCTTTGTTGCCGAAGAACGTACGTTTAAGGAGCAAACTTACATCATTTTTTCCCCAGGGGTGGTCAATCGTTTTCATGGCGCATGCAAAATTACACAAAATGACTCCGAACAGCTAAAGAAAAATCTCGGAACAAGGAGCAGCAAAACATCACATTGAATTACTAATGAAAATGTTACACAACAAAATCTGCAGTTAGAACACAAAGCAAAATTACAATTGAGTGAAGGAAAGCGCTAATTTAGCATGGATGAACAGGAAGGAGGAATTGAATTCACGCTACAATTACTTAACTTAATCGAAATTGCTAATTTGCCACCCTAGGATGAAGAAATGTGTTTACATCTGCAAAGATAAACAGGAAGGAGAAAATGAATTCACGCCTGAATTTCTTAAACACCCTGGAATGAAATGAAGTTATACGATAATTATGCTATTGCATAATTTTGATATTTCTGAAATTACAATGGAATAATGAAAGTATTATTTTAGCGTCTGTGAAGGACAGACGGGCAACAAGAATTGAATTCATTCAAGAATTTCTCAATTCAACTCAAATTTCTGATTCGCCGACCCGAAGATAAAGAATAAAACGATAATCAGAGGAATCAAATTCACGCTAAAACTTCCTAATTCTATTGGAATTGATGCTTTGACACCTCATGACTTAAAGCTCAAGAATAAGGTGATGATTACAATAATGCATAGCTAGAGAATCAGATATATGCAAACCTGCCAAGTGACAGGGCGTGGGCGAAGCCCAGGCTCCTTGTTCTATATATATATATATATATATATATATATATATATATATATATATATATATATATATATATATATATATATATATATATATATATATATATATATATATATATATATATATATATATATATATATATATATATATATATATATATATATATATATATATATATATATATATATATATATATATATATATATATATATATAATTATTTCTCGTTACAAGCTAAAGTTACAAGCTAAGCACATTGACCACCATAAGGAGGTAGAGAACATTTCAAGGAGATTCCTAATTTTTTTAGGGCTAGAACAAACATCGGTACTTTTTGAGAGTGATGACACTAAGTTTCTTTTCAGCTTGGTTTTTGATATTCTATTTTTGAGTTATAAGACTATTCTAATTGAATCCGTTTCTTTTATGCTAAGTTGTTTTATGACTTGTATGAGTTTTTCTCTCTTCGCTGAAGATGGCTTTTAGTTATAAACCAAAATATCCGAATATTTTGCTTGTCACTATTTTGTTATATAAATTCCGAGGCTCTTGGAATTATTAATGTATCAGAAGGACATTTTGCATTCGATTCGGTGTTTTCAAAACCTGTGTAAATGCACTACTTTAAGTCTAGATGCATGGTCGTTTGAATAACTAACTTTCTTATTTTAATTTAGGCTACGGTTTTTTTTTATATCATATGAAGGACGTCTTTTACCAGTTATTAATAGCATCCGTCTAAAAGAAGCTGCATTTATCATCACTGTTATTAATGAAACATGATATCTTACAATTATTTTAATATTGACGAAGACATGTTTTGCAAAGCCCATTAAATAGCTGTATATAGTTTGAAATTTGGATAATAATATATACATCTAAAAAATCTGTTTTTTTTTTTGTTGATTCTAACTATTAATATTCAATTTAAAGTAATTGGTTTGAAGGTATTAGCCTAAGAAAATTGGAATAATTCAAGTACAAGGGGGGGGGGGGGCATTCCCACAAAGGGGAGTAAGACTAATGAATATTGTACACTATAGAATTCAGCGTATCAGAGTACTCTGAAGCAGATGTTTCATGGTCATATCTACAAAAATGTGAAATTTTGCATTTTCTCGAGGTAGGGCGATCACAAGAGGCTACTTGTTTTTTTCTTCCAGAGATGACCACATCAAACCCTTGATTGTAGAATCAAATAGTTCGTCGTGGTAACGAACTGTAAGTAAGGAGCGACCCGGATAGTAACCGAAACTCTAAAATATGAAATTTTGATACCAGTAGATACATCAGAAGAATCGGATTTTCATGCTGATTTAAAATATTTAAGTTTCATCAAGTTTAGTCTTACCTATCAGAAGTTATGAGCCTGAAAAGATTTGCCTTATTTTCGGAAAAGGGGGAAACTCTCCCTAAAAGTTATAGAATCTTAGTGAAAATAAAACCATCATTTTCAGCGTGTCAGAAAATTCTACTGTAGAGGTTTCAAGCTCCTATCTGCAAAAATATGGAATTTTGTATTTTTGCCTCAAGAAAGATCACGGATGCGTGTTTATTTATCTATTTTTTTTTTTTTTTTTTTTATTCTTTTTTCCAGGGGTGATCGAACCGATCCAGCGGTCCTAGAATATCGCGAGAGGTCTTATTAGAACGGAAATTAAAAGCTCTAGTGCCTTTTTTTATTTAGTTAGTAGGAAAGCTCTACTATAGAGGTTTCAAGCTCCTACCTGCAAAAATGTGGAATTTTGCATTTTTGGCCGGAAGAAAGATCACGGATGCGTGTTTTTTTTATTTTATTTTTTTCAGGGGTGATCGTGTCGATCCAGTGGTCATAAACTATCGCGAGAGGGCTCATTCGAACGGAAATTAAAAGTTCTAGTGCCCTTTCTAAGTGACCAAAAAAAATTGGAGGGCAACTAGGCCCCCTCCCACGCTCATTTTCTTCCCAAAGTCACCCGATCAAAATTTTGATATAGTCATTTTGTTCAGCATAGTCAATAACCTAATAAAATATGTCTTTGAGGATTACTTAATCCCCAATAGTCCCCGGGGGGAAGGGCTCCAAGTTATGAACTTTGCCCATTGTTTACAAATAGTATTTGTTACTTGGAAGTATGCGTTGGAAGTAGACGTTTTCAGGAGGGATTTCTTCTGGTGGGAGAGGGGTTGGAGGAGGAGGCTACGTGGGAGGATATTGTCATGGGGGAAGGGACATTTCTATGACGATGGCCGCCGGATTTCCCAGCATTATTTAAAAAAAACGATCAGAAATTAAATAAAAAAACAAGTTTTTTTTCAACTGAAAGTAAGGAGCAACATTAAAACTTAAAACGAACAGAAACTATTACGTATATGAGGGGTTAACCCCTAGTCAATACCTCGCTCTTTAAGCTAAAGTTTTTATTTACTTTCAAAAAAGCTATCTATTCTAACTAAACGGCCTTTGTGATTCAGGGGTCATTCTTAAAGAATTGGAACAAAATTTGTACTTTAGCGTAAAGAGCGAGGTATTGACTAGGGGAGAAACCCTCATTTACGTAATAAAAATATACGAATATAGAAGTTCATTACGTAAGTTATTTCGTAAGTTACGTCAGATCAAAATTTCGAGAAAGCCATTTAGACAAAAAAGTAAAATTAATATGCAAATTTCATTTTAATTATTCATGTATGGTGAGCCAAAATCAAAGCTGCATTAATTCAAAAACATTCAGAAATTAAATAAAAAAATAAGTTTTTTTAACTGAAAGTAAGGAGCGACATTAAAACTCCAAACGAACAGAAATTATTCCGTATATGAAAGGGGCTGTCCCCTCCTCAACGCCTCGCTCTTTACACTAAAGTTTTTTATTGTTTTAAAAAATAGAGCTGTGAGACACAGTCAAACTTTAGCGTAAAGAGCGAGGCGTTGAGGAGGGGACAGCCCCTTTCATATACGGAATAATTTCAGTTCGTTTTAAGTTTTAATGTCGCTCCTTACTTTCAGTTAAAAAAAACTCGTTTTTTATTTAATTTCTGATCGTTTTTTTAAATAATGCTGGGAAATCTGGCGGCCATCGTTTTAAAGGTTTTAATTTTAAAGGTTTTAATTTAATTTAATGTTTTAATTTTAACCTTTAATTCTGAGAGGCCACAATACCGTATAGTTAAGCACTCATTCCTAAATACACATGCGGTTAATGCAAAATAAACGGCTAATACAAACATCTATTTTCAAATTTAATTCGACTGAGCTGATTCATCTAAGGCTTCATACATTTATGTACCGGAGTGTATAGATGGGCACCAACTGCTAGGGGGAGGTTCAGTGGATATTTCTGTTGTTAGTGGGGGGGGGGTTTATCTGAAGCCCATTTTTTGGCCAAAATCGTACAACCTTGGGGGAAAGATCCTTCAGACAAATATGGAAGGAAAGGGAATGTAGAATCTGCCCCAGAGTCTCCCTTCACTCCGATGAAAATTAACTGAACTAAACCAGCAATATGGCTTCTGCGGAGTGGCAACTCATCTCATACCCCACCACCATTTTAAGTATATAATAAGATATTACATTCAACTATTCATCTCTACATAAGAACGAGGGATCGGAAGCATTTTCTACAAAGGAGATTTGTTTGAAGATTTCCTACTGAAAAATGAGAAAATGATGACTCCAAAATTCATTTTTGATATTTCAGATCCCCTTCCCCGAGAAATGTTTAAGCAGTGGTTTTTCAGGAATGGTTAGGATTGTAAAAGCATAGCTGTGCGAATATTAAACTTAGCAGTAAACAACATGGATTAAAGGAGGAAGCGTGATAACCTGCCTGCCATTCAAGAGAGCACTGGGTCAAACGGTTTGCTGTACAAAATATAGGAAAAAAAACCTTAAATAAAGAGTGACCCCCTGTCAATAGAAATTGAAGCTCTAAAACAAAATTTTGATTACAATACATGCAAAATTCGAACCTATTTTTGTCAGCCGATTTTAAAAGCTAAATTCATTAACTTTAAGTTTGCTAATGAAAATCTATTAGCACACGACAAACATATAACCCCCTCCCCCCCCCCCCAAAAAAAGGTAATCTTGATGAAACTTATACATTGCAATTTAATATGTCTGAAAACCATTGGGGTACATCTATAAAATATGAGATTTTCATTTTCCCGGCAAGTACGGTCACGCGTGGGTTTTCTTTTCTGTATTCTGTTGTTTAAGTTTCCATGAGGATGATGAGACTGAACCAAGAAATGTGTTGTTTTATCGTCTGCAAAGATATATACTAGGAGAAAATCACGTTATTTTGACATCTGTGAAGGATAAACAGGAAAGAAAAAATTGAATTCACGTTAAAATTCATTCATCAATGAAATTGTTGAATTGCCACGATATGACTCAAAATTAAAGAATAACGCAACCATTACGATAGCGCCTAATTTGGATATTTCAAAAATTAAGATGGAATTCAGCACGTGTTATTTTAGCATGCATGTGAAGGATAAACAGTAAAGAGAAAATTAAATTCATGCAAGAATTTCTTAATTCAACTGAAACTGCTGATTCTCCACTCTATGAGAATGATCAGACTGAACCAACGGTAACACATTATCGAAAAGGCTCACTTGAGTGAATTAAAAAATTTTAAGTCAATTTTAAGTAACAAAAGGGATAAAACCGCAGCAAGTGCCCATTTTGTCCATGGAGCACGAATTACGGGGAGGGGTAATTGCCGCCAAGGTGTTGGGAATTCCTCTTTTTTCATATTTTTTATTGAAAAAAAAACTGAAAAGAACGAACACACTAGATTTTGAAAAATCCTTTGCAAATGCATCTTCATTAAGAAGAATTTGAAAAATCTTTGCCTCCTCCCCCCTTCATTTTTGTGAAATGATACACCTGATTTTATTCCACAAAACAACAATTTCGGCCGGAAGAGAGTTGAAATTTTTTACGGGCCAAAAATTATGCGACAGATTAAATATACAGCCCCCTAGTCTCAGAGACCATATTGGTTCGCCGTTTAACATATTTCCCAGAACATAGCCTACGTGCTCTCCGTAAAAACTGAACGATTCGTATAGACCGTTTATGCAATAAAACTAACTTCAACAGAGTATTCCATAGTTGCACACCAGCTATTAGGGCTGAGGTCAGCGGGCGTTTTACTAGGGATGAGGGGACGGTATTTAAGGCTTCAACAGTTCATTTTCAGGCTAATTTTTTCAACCTTGTCATGATCGATCTATCGATGTAAATTTTTTGTGCTAATTTATCCTACGATCTCTCTTCATTTGTAACAATACAGGTCTGGATGAATAAAGGATTAAGTAAGATGCACTGGTGTTGAGGGGGTGAAAATTGGATTAAATAAAAATACTTTGCACCGTCTCGGGACTTGCTTAGTTTTTGCACTGAGTCGATCCAGAGTTTAAACTTGGCTCATTTTTGCTCAAGGGCTTGGGATTCTTGTATTGTTCTGGTTTAAAGAACGTGCAATATACCAACCTTTCCGGAAAATAAGGTGAGGGAGGGGAGTATAGAGAGTTTTTACAAGCCTAATTAGTATCTCCGATCACACATAACTAAATTTTTTGCCTGATTTCAGCTTGAACAAAGTTCTATAATTTAGACCTTGTCCTTTCGGCTGCAAAGTTTGTATCCTTCCTGGAGATACTGAAGTTTCTGTAAGCAAACTGAGGATGGGAGGGGGACCGGTTATCTTGTCTTGACTATTGACCCTTAAAAGGCCAAGATAAGTTTCAATTTGTGATCAAATTAGACCATTCTCAAGTTTATAACACAATCGATATGTTCTTCATTTTCATTTTTCAGTGTGTCTATGTGTTTTTTTTTTCTTTCTCGCCGCATTTCCATCCATAGACCCTTTTGGAGGAGGGGGGTATAGGATGCTTTATTTGCTTTTATTGTTTCAGTTTATTATGGACTTGTCGAATAAGTCTATCTATACTGACTGCCTCTGCAAAACGCTACTACAATGACTCCGATAATATTGTAATTGGCATCATTGTCAAATGCAGAATGACCGCTATAACATACTACTGTGAAAAGGGGAAGCAAAGAAAAGTCTCCTTACGAGTCCTTGCAGGTTGAAGGGTTGTCGGGATCAATTTGAAAGGTTTTCAATACATTTGGAAGGATAATTCGATAGACCAAGAGTTATCAACCATACTAGTTTAGATTGTGCCTTAGTTTCTGTAAATTAATATTCTGTCAAAATAAAAGTTCAAACAAGTTGTATTACTGATATTAAAAGCGAGTTCAAAAATTTTGGAATGCTGAGCGTGGTTCCAATAGAGGGGTCAAAGAGAAGGTGCACTCAGTAGACAGGATTCCAGTAATGCGACTGGAAAAGTAGGCTTATCTCCAATCGCAAAACAAATGGCACATAAAACGTCAGTTTTGTTCAAATAAATTTATTCCTGATGGACAAGAGACCTGGACATGAGAATTTTTTAGGAAAATAAGAGGAAAAGGGTAAGGTTGCAATGAAGGGACAGAAGCTAACGAGGAGATCAGAAAAGTAAAAAAAAAAAACTAAATAAAGCCTCTTGTGTATGGTCTCTGACAGGTATTTTCCATGAGAGGGAGCGAGGAAGGGGGGTTTTACCCCCCTTCCCTGCTTAGGTCACCCACATATTATTATCAGTATTAAGACCCGAGTTATACATAACGTAACCCGGATTTAATTGTCTGACTGTCCTTCCTTCCCCACTGTCACAGGGACTTCCTTCCCCACATAGGGACTTATTCATGCATGATCATAAAGTTTTTTTTTTAGGGGAAATGGTGTTTCAAGATGCAGTTTCATCCAAACACCAGATAAAGGGTTAACTATGGGAAAATCATTCTAGGAGGGGATTGGAATACCTATGTTTGGGGGTCCCCGTGGTACTTTTTGGAGCTGATTGTATATATCAGTGTTGTCAAAGTCTAAAGAAAACAGAAAAAGCAAAAATAATAACGGTTTAAATGTAAACATCAAAAGGACTTACCAAACTGAGAAATAAGAAATGTGAAGTAAACCAGCGTCAAGGAAATGTTCATACTAAAAACAACGCGCCTTACATATCGAAACCGAATGAACATTATAAAACAGGAACATTGTAGAACAGATGCGACTGAAAAATTGACTTTTTTGACAGGGAAATTAACCATATAATTAACGTAGTTTTCACTTTTCATTTAAACTGGGTTAAAACTATGACAAATAAATCGAATAGACGTAATCAGAAATGAGCATCAAACAGCTAGGCAGAAAAACACTTACATCATGGCTAATTAGAGTAGAGTAATTAAAGTAACTTAATCAGAGTCATATAATACAAGTACTACTACTACTACTGTTACTACTCCTACCAATACAACACTACTACTGCTACTACTACTAATATGATAATACGGCTACTAAGGCTAAGGGTATGAGGTGAATATTTAACAGAATATTGAGGGGAAATTTGAACTAAATCAAAACACACTATGTGCACGCAGGTTGTCAAAGGATGTATCAGCAATATCTTAGAAACGGCTTGGAGTACGAAGTTGAAACTTACACGGCTTGTTGTAGGAGATGTTGAACTAGTTCTAGGCGAATACCCCCCCCCCCCCTGGAAAATACCCCCCGCGGAAAATATCCCCCGAAAAATACCCCCCGTGGAAAATTAGGCTTTCTAAATTTGATAATTTTATTTGAGTTTTATTTGTTTTTAATTTCCTTAGGGGGAAGGAATTTCGGTACTTGTGTATTATGTGCCACTCACTCAAGTTTACGCTGTGTAAAGTTCGAGAACACACCAGTTTTTTTGTTAGTTTTTTCTTCGTTACTTTAAAATAAAGTTCCGCTTTAGATTTGCACATTAGGGGGGAGGGAGGTCTGTATGGGGGGTAAGCATAGCGGGTCTGCAGGCAAAATGTGTTTGGTACAATTATTCTGCATATTAGATAGATAGACAAATAAGTGTATTTTAAAGCCAATTATACGGCCATGAACGCAGTAAAATAACATAAATGAAAGGCATAAATAACATAAACTTTGATCAGCAATCAAACAGTTCGTGGTAAACTGTAAGTGAGGAGCGACCCGACTCAATAGTAACCGAAACTCGAAAAAATGGGAATTTTGATATCAGTAGATACATCAAAAGAATCGGATCTTTATGCTGATTTCAAATATTTCGGGCGATCCAGAGGAAATTTATCGGAAGCTAAAACATGTTAAGGAGGATCAAGAGATCCAACTCTGGCATGAACAGATTCGGAAATCTGAAACCTTGCGCCAGTGTTCTAAGATAAAAGTCTTTTGGACTAGAATATTATTTTACGCTGAATTTGCCACCGGAAAACTTGCGTCTCTGGCTCCAAGTCCGAGCGAATGGTTTGCCCTTAAAAAGTAGATTAAAAGTATTTGAAAGAAATGCTCAGGGGCCCGAGATCATGTTATACTTACTCTTTGTGTGGTATGGAGGAAGAAAATTTGCTCCATTTTTTGACGGTGTGCCAGGGGCTTTCAGATTTGAGATTGAACTATTTAGGTGATGGGGAAGTGTTTTTTCCTGGGATCCTTAAATCTTCATCCCGGGAGACGATTATAGAAGTGACTGGATTTATAAAAGAGGGTTTTTAAAAAGATGTAAGTAATGGGTTTAAGATTTTTGTTTGTTGTTAGTAGCTATACCATTTATTTAAACGTATGCTGGCTGTTGTCTTATATAATCATTGTAATATTTGTGTATGGCCTAGCGGCTGAATAAATTATCTATCTATATAAGTTTCATCAAGTTTAGTCTAACCCATCAAAAGTTACGAGCTTGAAAAAATTTGCCTTATCTTCCAAAAAAGGGGGAAACACCCCCTAAAAGTGATAGAATCTTAATGAAAATCAAACCACAAGATTAAGCGCAACAGAACTCTACAGTAGATGTTTCAAGTTCCTACTGCAAAAATGTGGAATTTTGTGTATTTTTTTTTTCCCAGAAGAAAGATCACGTATGCGTGTTTACTTGTTTTTTTTTTGTTTTTTGCTCCAACCAAATCATACAGAAATTTTTTTGTGGAAAACTTGTTAGGGGTCACTCAGTCACAAATTGAAACTTATATTTTTCCTTGTTATGGGTCAAAATCTATTGGCAGACAGCCACAATGCGGCAACAAACATTTTTTTCCATGGTTTTCCCCTATTCTGCTTTTTTTCCTTTGGTTTCTTTATAATTACTATATGGTCCCAAATTTCCAGGTAGGGGCCATGGCCCCCCTGCACCCCCCCCCCCCCCCCCCCTTGCCGGTGCCCTTGGTCTCGTAAGCCAGAAATGATTAGAAATAAATTCAAATAATTTTCCAAGCGTAAAACTACCATAAATCACCATAAATAAATGCATTGAACCCAAAACGAACAGAAATAGCAATAAATAAGCTATTCAAACTCAAAATAGCAACAATTAGCAGGGCTGACAACCCCCACACCTCCTCAAGACCATAAATAATAAAAAAAGTATTAAGACTATAAGGAATAGATATCAGAATATGTATATGAAACTGACAATACATGGTTATTATTATTATTTATTTATTATTTTTTTTTTTTTAATAAAGTACAAGTTATTTTCTGGTCTGAAGAAGACATGGATGTTGTCAGCCATACTTCTTTTACTTTTTGCTCGTTTTGAGTTTGACTAAGCTATCTATTGTAATTTCTGTTAGTTTTGGGTTTCATTTATTTGTTAATGGTGATTTGTGGTAGTTTTACACTTGGAAGAAAAGAAAAACAAACTCGTAGAATTAGACAACGCTTTTGTCTGTAAAACTTAAACAATTTAAAATGTATTGGTTCCCAAAGCCAACTAGCCTTTCAAAGGATAGCCAAACCTTCTTAAACCTTTTGGTGCCATTGTTTTAGCTCAATTTTGATCATTGTTTGCCTAAATTTTGTTTTCTTTTTATTTTTTTTTTTTTTTTTTTTTTTTTTTTTTTTTTTTTTTTTTTTTTTTTTTTTTTTTTTTTTTTTTTTTTTTTTTTTTTTTTTTTTTTTTTTTATTTTTTTTTTTTTTTTTTTTTTTTTTTCTTATTTTTTTTTTTTTTTTTTTTTTTTACCAAAAATTGCAGAAGTTCATATGGAAGTCTTTTCAACAAAAATGGATTTTGTTTTTTTTTTAAGTTTTTAAGACACTTCTGGTGTGTAAATTCCTCTTTTCCAGTTCCTTAGCACTTTTCAACGAAACTAAAAAAAAACTCAAATAAAAGTTTCAAATTTAGAAACCTTATCTTCCACAGGGGGGGGGGGGGTATTTTCCGCGAGGGTATTTTCCAAGGAGGGGGTATTTTCCGCGGGGGTTATTTTCCGTGGGGGAGGGATATTTTTCGTGGGGGGGGGGGCATTTCCGGGGGGGGTGGGGTTAAACACACACACACACACACACACCCCATTCACTATATTCATTTGTTATTTTACTGTGTTCATGGCCGTATATTTGGCTTTAAAATACACTTATTTATCTATCTATCTAATATGCAGAATAATTGTACCAACCACATTTTGCATGCAGACCCGTTATGCTTACCCCCCCCCCCCAATCGCAAATCCATAGCGCAAATTTATTTCTAAAGTAAGGAAGAAACTAACAAAAAAAAAACGGTGTGTTCTCAAATTTTACACAGCGTAAACTAGAGTGAGTGGCGCATAATACACAAGTACAAAATTCCTTCCCTTATGGAAATATTTTCGGGGGGGGGGGTATTTTCCGCAGGGGCGGATGTTTTTCGGCGGGGGTATTTTCCGGGGGGGGTATTTTCCGCAGGGGGGGGCGGCTATTTTCCGGGGGGGGGGGTTAAACGCCGGCCACCGGTGAACTAACAAAAAGGCAATATATGCGTGCTACCTCTACTACTTTTATTACTACTACTATTAATACTACTATTCTTATTTCTGCACTGCTACTACTAATATGGCTTCCAAAGCTAAGGATATTAAAGTGAAAATTTCAAGGAATATTGAGACATAGTTGAACTAAATCAACACTATATTTGCATGCAGGTTGATAAAAGTACGTATGCCCTAGGAACTGTTTAAGAAAATAAATTGAATCTTTCGGCGTGTGTTGATGGGATGCTGACAAAACAAGAGGTATTTATGTGCATACTGCTACTAATGCTACTACTACTACTACAACTATTGCTACTACTGAAGCTAAGGGTTTTTAAGGCAAATCTTTCAGGGAATGTTTAGGGGATGTTGAACTAAATCAAAATAGACTATGAACATGCAGATTGTTATAAGGGTGTACCAGAAATATTTAAGAAACAGCTTAGGTTTTCAAGTATGAAACTTTCAGGGTATGGTGATGCGGATTTAGAACTAATCAAAAGGCACTATTTGCATACTACTACGATTACAGCAACTAGCGAGGCTAATGGTATTAAGGTGAAACTCTCAGGAAATGTTTAGATGGAGTTTTTTTTTTTTTACTAAATCAAAAAAAAACAATATGCATGCAGGTTTTCAAAAGGGCATAGCAGCAATATCTTAGGAATGGCTTAGAGTATGAAGTTGAAAATCTTGGGACATGTTGTGGGGGATATCAACCAACGAGCACTATGTATATGTTACCAATATTACTATTACGACTGCTACGACGAACTACTTCTACTGAGGAAAAGGGTATCAAGGTGAGACTTTCAGAGAATATTTAGGGGAGTGTTGATCAAAACACAATATCACTAAATCAAACATAATGTGTGCATTTCGGTTGGCAAAAGCATGTATAAGTAATTTCTCAGGAATAGCTTAAAGTGTTAAGTTAAAACTTTCAGTGCGTGTTGAGAGGGATGTTGAACTAACCAAAAGGCAGTCTGTTCATACTGCTACTGGGGTTAGGCGTTTACCCCTCCCTCCCCCAGGAAATAACTCCCAGAGGTTGAATGGTATCCAATCACTTTCGACACATAAAACAAAATTTCAGAACTCCCAATTTCTGACCGAATGAGTATCCTCCAAAGTTTCTACGACCATGAAGCGGAGGTAGGGATAAGGAAGGGGCAGTCCTACTCCTACATGGATTATTTTTAAAATCTAAACAAATTACCACTGTAAAAGAACTTTCAAAAGCACATCAAAACTGTGAAATGGATATTTAATCCATCTTGATTTCTGGGAAATATTTCTGGTCTACGCTGTTATTATGAAAGTAAAGAGTAACATTAAACCCCAAAATGAGCAGATTTTATTCCGTATATGAGGGGACTGTCCCTTCCTCATCCCCACTTCCACTTCATGGTCAAAGAAATTTTGGAGGAGGCTCATTGTGTCACAAATTGAGAGTTAGTTCTTTGTTTATAAGTCGAAAGTGATTGAAGACCAACCAGCCGCGGGGGAGGAGGGGTATTTTCCGCGGGGGATGTTTGTTCTGTGGAGGAGGTATTTTCTGTGGGGCACATTCTCCGGGGAGGGTACTTTCCATGGGGGGGGGCATTTCCAGGGGTATGTATTTTTCTGTGGGGTATATTCCGCAGGGGGGGAGGGGGGGGGGTAAACGGCGGCTCCCACTGCTGCTATTACTACTGCTGCTACTATTAATACGACAACTACTATTGAGGTCAAGGGTAGGAAGGTGGAACTTTCAGAGAATGTTTAGGAGGATGTTTGAACTAAATCAAAACACAACCTGTGCATGCAAGTTATCAAAAGGGCGTATCAGTAATATCAAAGGAATGTTCGAGGATCTTAAGTTGAAGCTTTCAGGACATGTTAAGGGGGATGTTGAACTAGGCAAAATACGAAATGTGCATACTACTACTACTACTACGACTGGTACTAATACTACTACTACAATAACTACTAGAATTGCTACTACTACAACTACTACGACGACTACTGTTAGTACTACTGAGGATAAGGGTATTACGGTGAAACTTTCAGGGTATGTTGAATAAGATATACCACTACAAAGGCTAAGGGTATTGAGGCGACGATTTCAGGAAATGTTGAGAGGTATATTGAATTAAATTGAAACCCACTGTGTGCATGCAGGTTGTCAAAAGGCCGTATCAGCAGTATCTCAAGAACGGCTTAGAGCATCAGGTTAAAACTTTCAGGGCGTGTTGAGGTGGTTTTTTGAACAAATAAAAATACACTATGTGCATACTGTTACTGCTAATGCTGTTAGTACTAATATTACTGCGGCAAGTGGTATTAATGCGGAACTTTCAGGGATTTCTGAGGGGAGATATTGGACTAAATCAGAACACATTATATGCATACATGTTATCAACGGGACTTATCAGCAATATCTCAGAAACGGCTCAAAGTCTTAAATTGAAACTATCAGGGCATGAGGAGGGGATGTTGAACTAGATAAAAAAATGCGTAGTGAGAATACTGTTACTGCTTACAACTAATACTACCACCGTTATCATTAATACTACTCGGATTTCTCCTACTACTACTTCTGCTACTATTGCTATTGCTTGGGGTATTAGTTAAGCCTTCAGAGAACGGTGAGGGCTGTGATGAACTGAACCGAAACATACTATGTACATCTGGATTATCAAGTTCAAGTTTTTCATTTTCCTACTAATTTCACTGCATGACAAATTCAAAAGGGTTTTTCTTAGCAATATCCCAGCAGCGGCTGGGATATTACTACCACTTTTGCTGCTACATCTACTGCTACTACTGAACTAGATCAAAATAGCTTAACTTCATCCAGGTTGTCCGGATATCCAGGCGGGATATACTAGGAGTAGAATAAGATATAAAGTAGAAATTTTCAGGGAAAGTTTATGTTACTTTAAAACTAAATCAAAAGGCATTATGTGTACGCTGGTTGTCAATAAGACGTCTATCAAAACAGTGAAAGTTTAGCCATGTTGTTAAAATAGCATAGATGCAATGTTTTACGAACGGTATTCAGTTTTATTTTTCAGGGAAATTTCAGGAGGTTTAAAACTAAATCAAAGGACACTTAATGTGCCCAGGTCATCAAAAGGGCGTATATTATTGAAAATTGCTGAAAAATTTTGTTCAACATATAAATAGTAGGCTAAAATTTGGATTCTTATACAAAAAATCGAAAAACGTGTAAAATATTCTTTTTTTACCAATGTAAAAGATTATTTTGAAAAAGAGAAGTTTTTCAAAGAAAGTTAAGATCTGCAATAAACCAAAAATTAGCAGAAATATAGTCAAATAATTTTCCAAACCACCACAAATCATCATCAATACCCTTGCTGTATGTGGTCATTTGTGTATGTAGTATATATCTGGGGACATCTTTCATCCCTTCGATTCTCAATTCAAACTAATTTTATTAAACGTACTTCGAAAAGACGTTCAATTGTATACAATGCTTTATTTCCTTTTATTTTTTATATTTATTGTTGGATTGATGAATAATTGCATCTACCTAAAAAAAAAAACATATTTATCTAGAATGGGCATGTCTCATTGAAAGTGTGTTATAGTATATGCACGTATAAACAACCACTTACCCTATATTTTAACACTTCCATACATTTGAAGCTCCAGATTATAATTATTCTGAAACACAAATTCTTTAAGCTCTTCAAAATCAATTTCATTTAAATCCGAAAAGTTGGATAAATCACCAATAAAGGTTAGGTTAGGGCAATGGTTGACTAACAAATGGAAGGATTCTCTTGTCAGCCCCGACTCCGTTGCAACAACACGAAAAAACTCAATATTTCTCAAAAATCCACTTAAAAGTACATTTTCGAGAAACTTTGTATTTATGCACCTTGAAATTTCTTGATACGGTTCCTCTTCAAATGTAAAATATCAATTGCTTTAAATTTGGCAATCTCCTTAAAATCTGAAAGCTCATTTCAGAGCTAGAGCTTGTCATTTCCAACTTTTCCAAAAGAAGATGGTTCTGATAAATTGGGTCCTGTAGCGTTACTTTACCAGTAAAGCTTCGCAAATTGGGACACAATTCAAGAATTTCTGCAAAGCAGATAGGAGGGTTCTGGTTTAATAGTACCATATTTTCAATTTCTAGTCCATAGTCTCGCAAATACGCATATAATGGCCAAATGTTGTTACTAAAATCTAAATTTATGTGCAATTCCCTGAGCTTTACGTTGAATTCCTTAACGTATTTTAAAGGTATATGCACACTTTCCAGATACGGACATTGCTTTGTCAATTTACTAACCCATTTTTCTTCCCACATTTCTTTGAATTCGAAGAGTCTGTCGGGAAACCGATGTTCTAGGATAGAAACTAAGTCAGAAGGTACAGGTCCGCCAAAGCTTTCTAAACTTCGGCAGAGTTCCAAAATTTCTATTACACATTCTTCATTGCAATCAGTCCCTGCTATTCCAAAGTGTTTAATTTTTGATAGGCAGCATTCACCACAATCACTAGGCATTGAAGCAAAATTTAAAAATGCAAGAATCCCTTCTTCGTTCACTAGTTGCGAGTCAGTTACATCGATGTATACCAAATTTTTCGCACTTTTGCCAATAACACTCAAAGCCATATTATCACATATTTCTCTTAATGTAACAGAAGTCAAATTTTTCATTTGATACAATGAAAAATGTAAGAAAAAATTTGCCATTCTCAAATATTGAAGTTCTTTTCTTGGACTTAATCGAGCTGCTAAACTGAAGCACTTAAGCTGACCGAAGTTGTGTTTTTGCAATAATTTATATAAACGTATACATTCTTCAATAGATAAATAAAACGACACATCTTTGCTGAAAAGACACAGATCTTGGCAGTTTGAATCCAGTAAAAATATCCAGAATATCTAACAAATTCCCATGTTTACAAAAATAAGTAATTGATTTGTCGATCATAATTTTTTTATTATGTCACGCGGAAGAATGGATCGAAGTTTTTCACGAAAAGAGTTTAAGTTTACATTTTCTCCGCATAAAATATCATTGAGATCGTATAGAACTTGTTCCAAAACTATAGAAAAAAGTGTACTAACTTTTTGTCTAGGAGGCATAATAAGAAAATACAAACTGACACAAGGGAACTTGTCTTTGGGATTTCCAAAGGCATATCTTCCCCATTGCGCTCAGATATAAATAGAATGAAATTATTGCCACCTACATAAATGTTTTTTGTTTCAGAAAAGATGACCATCTAAAGATAATGGTTGCGTCCCACACTTAACTCATAGCTACTTACACAGACAAAATGTATGTAAGACAGAGTCCAACAAAAACAATCTAATGACACCAATCAAT
Source organism: Artemia sinica (assembly GCA_027921565.1). Taxonomy (NCBI): domain Eukaryota; kingdom Metazoa; phylum Arthropoda; class Branchiopoda; order Anostraca; family Artemiidae; genus Artemia; species Artemia sinica. The sequence continues at coordinate 32,577,357 of CM051271.1, read as the reverse complement.
TGGGTATTTCTGCTCTTCTATCCTCAGTTTCTGAGGCTTCTAGCATGCGTTAACTTCACCACACACAGCCGAAAGACAACAAGATAACCTAACCCTTATTTTTAACTTTAATTAAACAAAACTTTCTGAAAAAAAAGTTTTCTAAAGAAAAGTAAAGGCCATATTAGACTTGAGATCAAAAGAAATAGAAACCTACAACAACTCAAACTCAAAAAGACCAGAAATTACTGTTCAATAACAAATGAAACCCAAAACAAACAGAAATTAAATAAACAATCATAGCCAAAAAAACATACAACAGGTACTAATATAAATGAGTAAATCAACCTTTAAACGAGTAAAGCTTAAGTTGAATATGCAAATCAAGCTTAGAACGAACAAAAAATATTTTGCTATTGAAGTATAAATGAAACCCCCAAACGAACAAAAATTAAATAAACAGCCCTAGCAAACAAACATACAATAGGTACTAATACTAATGAGTAAATAATCATAAAACGAGTGAAACTTAAATTAAATATGCAAATCAAGCTGAAAACGAACAAAAATGTTCTGTTGTTGAAGTATAAATGAAACCCAAAACGAACAAAAATTGAATAAACAGTCAAAGCAAACAAACATACAATAGGTACTAATATAAATGAGTAAATAAATTATAAAACGAGTGAAACTTAAATTGAATATGTAAATCAAGCTTGAAATAGATAAAAATTTCTACAAATAAGAGTTCGGGTTTGCCTCCTTCTCTCACTGCAATTGTTGAATTTTTGCGTTAATTGTTGAAAGATTATCAGTTCAATTTCACTGTAATTCACTAATCTTATTTCAATGTAATTTTATTTTCATTTTCAATGCTGCAATAACTGGAAAAAAAAAAATTTGTAACATAATTCGTTTTCAGTGAAGCGTTAATGACGTATTTGGCTTTAGACTTTTGTAGTTAGGGAAGGGGACAGTATCCCAAACTGTCGTTTATGGTGAAGCTATATTCGTTTTGAACAGTTTTGGAAAGAGCTAACAAAATTAAAATGAATATTTGATATATAATGATGTTAATTGCTGAAAGCTCATCAGTTGAAAATTTAATCTTACTGTATTTTTTATGTTTATTTTCAATGCTGTAATAAGTTCAAAAGAAAATATTTGCAATATAATTAGTTTTCAGTAATGTGCCAATGATGCAGTAGGTTTTAGACTTTTACAGTAAGAGAAGAGGCAAAGCCCAAACTCTTGTTTGCAGTGATATTTGTTTATTTCAAGCTTGATTTGCATATTCAATTTCAATTTCACTCGTTTTTCAGATTTATTTAATCATTTATATTAATACCTACTGCATCTTTGTTTGCTATAATTGTTTAGTTAATTTCTATTCCTTTTGGGTTTCATTTATACTTCAATAGCACAATATTTTTGTTCGTTCTAAGGTATATTTATTCATTTATATTGGTAACTGTTGTATGATTTTTGCTATGAATATTTATTTAATTTCTGTTCGTTTTGGGTTTCATTTATTCTTTAATAGTAATTTTTGGTCTTTTTGAGCTTGAGTTACTGTAGGTTTCTATTTCTTCTGATCTTAAGTTTAATATAGACTTTACTGTTCTTTAGAAAACTTCTTTTTCGGAAAGTTTTTTTTTTGCAACTAATCTCTGTTCGTTTTTGAATGCCAGAGTTTCAAGTTTCAAAATTCTCTATTTCAAAATAATTTTGTCTTCCAAAATAAATTAACAATTTTAGCATGAACTAATAAAATCAAAATGAATATTTGATATATGATGATATTAATTGGTGAGCGGAAAGCTCACCAGCTCAAGATTTTGTTTCAGAAAGGTCCGAATTTAAAGCTTTGAAGCTTCTAGGCCCAAGTATTTTTGCCGCCCCGTTTTTGCAAAATTTCGGGGAAATCCTCAAAACTTCGGGAATAGTGAAAGCCGCAGGGCCAAGTGGAGCTATTTGTAAATCCTGGTCTGGATTCACTGCAATTTTTCATTTTATTTTTAATGTTTTAATCATTACAATAGACAATATTTGTAATATATTTTTTTATTTCAGCATTCATTACTGTAGATGGGCAGTAGCCATACTCTTGTTTGTAGTGAAGAAGTTTTGGAAAGAGCTAATAAAATTAAAATGAATTCCCATGATATTTGGAATAGAACATGGTTAATATTTTTTTTTTTTTTTTTTTTTGGCTGGTGGGGCATGTAGGGAGGCAATGTGTCAGCTCCCATAATTTTTGGAATATAAATCGTTAATAAGTTTTTTAGGGGGAGGGGGTCGGGCCATAGAGGGCGGGCCAGGGGTCAATTCCATGATTTACCATTGATAATTTTTGGGGGGAGGGAGAGGTATCAGGGCATGGAGGACCCTCACCTTCCATACTTCTTGGAACAAAATATTGTTAATTAATTTTTTTTTTTGGGGGGGGATTTTGGCCATGGAGGTCCAGGGGTGAGTTGCCATAATTTTTGGAATAAAATATCGTTAACAAGTTTTTTGGGGGAGGAGGTCGGGGCAACAGGAGTCAAGGGGTCCGCTCGATTAAGTTTTGGAATAAAAACGTCATTCATAAGTTCTGTGGGTGGGGGTGGGGGTTTGGCTTATCTGATCTTTTGAACTATTTTCAAAACCATCGTATAAGAACCTTACATGCCCCCTGGGCATAGCATACAACACTTGTCCCATGGCTCTGGGGCTTTGTGTTCACTGTTCACCCTGGAGTTTTTATTAACTGACCTTTTGACTTATTTTAACATTAATTAACAAAAGTTTTTACACAAAATAAGTTTTTCAAAGAAAAGTAAAGAACTCCATTAAACAAAAAAATGAGCAAAAATAAAATCAAAATCAAATAATCTACCAAGCGTGAAACTACCACAAATCAGCATTGGTAAATAAATGAAACCCAAATCGAACAGGAATTACAATAAAATAACCGAGTCAAACTCAAAACAAGCAGAAATAAACATAAGTTTGGCGCAAAACCCCTATGTCATCCCAAGGCCAGAACAAAATTTGCACTTTACTGAAAAATACAAATGAATATGCATTGTCAGTTTATATACATATACTGATATTTAGTAATCAAAATTTTAAAATTATTTGATTTATTAAAGTTATAAAAGTAAAAACATTTATATTTTTTTCAGTAAAGTGCAAATTTTGGGATACTGCTGAGATGGCTTAATGGGAATTAGCATTATCACAGTGCATTTAGATTTAATTTTAAGGCAACGTTTAGCTTTTAAGCATAATGGGCGAATTGGAGTGTGGGCGTTAGAGGGTGGAAGTTGAAGGGGGATTAGTTGCCCTCCAATCACTTTCGACTATTAAAAAGGGCATCAGCCCTTTCTATTTTCAATCGAATGAGCCCCTTTCGAAGTTCCCCAAAAAAACAACTCCTTCGATAAGAAGTGCCAGGTCTAAACAACAACAACAACAAAAAATATCACAAATCACTTTCGACTATTAATAAGAGTACTAACCCTTTGAATTTCAAATCGAATGAGCCCTTTTTCAAGTTTCTATGACGAAGATTTCAATGAAAACCTTATATACCCACAGGGCATAATTTATAACCATTGCCCTAAGGGTTGTGGGGGAGTGTCCTCCTCAAAAAACACATTTTCTATCTGGAAATCAACTACGCTGAACAAAATGGCTATCTCAAAATTTTGATTAGATGTGTTTGGGGAATGATGGGCGTGGGGGGGGCTAGTTGCCCTCCAATCACTTTCGACTATCAAAAAGGGCACTAGCCCTTTGAGTTTTCCAATCGAATGAGCCTGTTTTGAAGTTTCTACGACAACGCCTTCTATAAAAACCTTATATGCAACCAGGGCATAACTTAAAACCCTTGCCCTGAGGGTTGGGGAGAAGTGTCCTCCTCAAAAACATATTTTCTATCTGGAAATCAACAAGCCTACGCTGAACAAAATGGTTATCTCAAAATTTTGATTGGATGTGTTTGGGGGAATGATGGGCGTGGAGGAGGGGGGGGGGCTAGGTGCCCTCCAATCACCTTTGACTATTAAAAAGGGCACTAGCCCTTTGAATTTCCAATCGAATGGGCCTGTTTTTGAAGTTTCTACGACAACGCCTTCTATAAAAACCTTATATGCCCCCGGGGCATAGCTTCAAACCCTTGCCCTGAGGGTTGTCTCCTAAAAAACATATTTTCTATCTGGAAATCAACTACGCTGAACAAAATGGCTATCTCAAAATTCTGATTGGATGTGTTTGGGGGAATGATGGGCGTGGGGGGGCTAGTTGCCCTCCAATCACTTTCGACTATTAAAAAGGGCACTAGAACTGTCGATTTCCAATCGAATGAGCCCCTTTCGAAGTTTCTACGACGACCCCTTCCATATGAAGTGCCCTGCTCTAAAGGAAAAAAATAATAAATGACACATTGTGCCAACATCGTTCTTATATGCCCTCAGGGCACAACTTAAAACCCTACTAGCCCCAAGGGTTGTGGGGGAGTATCCTCCTCAAAAAAATATTTTCTATCTGGAAATCAACTACGCTGAACAAAATGGCTATCTCAAAATTTTGATTGGATGTGTTTGGGGAATGATGGGGGGCGGGGGGGGGGGGGGGGGAAGTTGCGCTCCAATCACTTTCGACTATCAAAAAGGGCACTAGCCCTTTGAATTTCTAATCGCATGAGCCTGTGTTTGAAGTTCCTACGATGAAGCCTTGTATAAAAACCATATATGCCACCAAGGGATAACTTAAAAACCCTTGCCATGAGGGTTGTGGGAGTGTCCTCCTCAAAACATATTTTCTATCTTGAAATCAACTACGCTGAACAAAATGCCTATCTCAAAATTCTGATTGGATATGTTTGGGGGAATGATGGGCGTAGGGGGGGCTAGGTGCCCTCCAATCAATTTCGACTATTAAAAGGGCACTAGCCCTATGAATTTCCAATCGAATAAGCCTGTTTAGAAGTTTCTACGACAAACGCCGCCTTTCTATAAAAACCTTGTATGCCCCCAGGGCATAACTTAAAACCCTTGCCCTGTGGGTTTTGTGTGGGAGTGTTCTCCTCAAAAACATATTTTCTATCTGGAAATCAACTAGCATACGCTGAACAAAATGGCTATCTCAAAATTTTGATTGGACGTGTTTGGGGGAATGATGGGCGTGAAGGGGAGAGGGGCTAGGTTCCCTCCAATCACTTTCGACTATTAAAAAGGGCACAGGCCCTTTGAATTTCCAATCGAATGAGCCTGTTTTGAAGTTTCTACGACAACGCCTTCTATCTATAAAAACCTTATATGCCCCCAGGGCATAACTTAAAACCTTTGTCCTGAGGGTTGGGGGGGGGAGTGGCCTCCTCAAAAACATATTTTCTATCTGAAAATCAACTACGCTGAACAAAATGGCTATCTCAAAATTTTGATTGGGATGTGGTTGGGGGAATGATGGGCGTGGGGGGGGGGGGCTAGGTGCCCTCCAATCACTTTCGACTATTAAAAAGGGTACTAGCCCTTCGAATTTCCAATCGAATGAGCCTATTTTGAAGTTTCTACGACAACGCCTTCTATAAAAACCTTATATGCCCCCAGGGCATAACTTAAAACCTTGCCCTGAGGGTTGTGGGGGAGTTGTCCTCCTCAAAAAATACATTTTCTATCTGGAAATCAACTACGATGAATAAAATGGCTATCTCAAAATTTTGATTGGTTGTTTTTGGGGGAATGATGGGCTTGGGGGGGGGGCTATCTGCCCTCCAATCACTTTCGAATATTAAAAAGGGCCCTGGAATTCTCGATTTCCAATCGAATGAGCCCCTTTTGAAGTCTCTACGACGACCCCTTCCATACAAAGTGCCCTGCTCTAGAGTAAAAAAAATAATATATGGTACATTGTGCCAACATTGTTCTTATATGCCTTCAGGGCATAACTGAAAACCCTTGCCCCGAGGGTTGTGGGGGAGTGTCGTCCTCAGTACGATATTTTCTATCTGGAAATCAACTACGCTGAACAAAATGGCTATCTCAAAATTTTGATTAGATGTGTTTAGGGGAATGATGGGCGTGGGGGGGGGGGGCTAGTTGTCCTCCAATTACTTTCGACTATTAAAAAAGGGCACTAGCCACCCCAATTTCCAATCGAATGAGCCCTTTTCGAAGTTTCTACGACAACTCCTTCGATACAAGGTGCATGTCGAAGAAAGAAGAAAAAAAAAAACACATTGTGGCCACATCTTTCCTTATTTAGGCAGCGCTAGCGCGCTGCGTATGAAAATAGCTATCTAAAAATTCGATAACATGGATTTAAGGTCAAATAGGCAGGAGGGATAGTTGCCCTCTGGTCTCTTATGATTCTTAAAAAAGGTAACTAGAACTTTCAATTTCCAATAGAATGAGCCCCCGACGAAGTTATGCGATCATTCTTTCCATAAAAACCTTAGATGCCCCGGGTTCTGGGGGCTGTGTAAAACCCAGAATTTTTTCTATGGTCTTTGGTTTATTTTGGACAAAATGCAATTCTCAAAAGTTTTGATCGGATGCACTTGGGGATAAAAAGGTTGGTAGGGGGGGGGGGGGCTAGTTTTCATCAGATTACCTCTGACTCTCAAAAAGGGAACTAGAACTTCAAGGTTGTGGTCATTTGAGTCCTCCTCCAAAGTTTAGCTCTTCCATAAGAGCCTTATACGCCTCCAGGCATAATTTAAAATCCTTCCGCTAGGCTCTGAGGGGAATTATGTTGACCCCAAATTTTTGCTATCTGACTGTTAGGCTATTTAAAAAAATGGCTATCTCAAAATTTTGATTGAATATGTTTGAGGAAAAGAGGGTGTGTGTGAAGGGGGGAGGGGTAGATGCCCTCCGTTAATTTTTGACTTTTGAAAAGGTAACTAGAACTTTCAATTTCCAATCTAATCAGCAGACTCTGAAGTTTATACGACCACTTCTTACCTAAAAGCCTTAAAAGTCCCGGTGCATAATTTACAAGACTTGCCCACTGGCTCTGGGGGGTTGTGTCAAACTCGGGGTTTCGTTATTTTATCTTTCAACTATTTTGAACTAAATGGTTATCTAAAAACTTTTATCGAATGCATTTGGGGAAAAAAGTCTTGGAGGGGGATCGCCGCCCTCCAATCACTTTTGACTCTTAAAAAGGGCACTAGAAATTCTTATTTAAAATCGAATGATCCCCCTCTGACCCTCTGAAGTTTTATACTACGATCCATTACATAAAAACACTTGTCCTGGGCTCTGGGGGGGGGCTGTTTTATCCCTGGAGTTATTATTATATGCTTTTTGGTCAACTTTGAACAAAATGGCTATATCAATAATTCGATGGAGGCATTTGGGGAAAAAGCGTTTGGTGGGGAAGGGGTGGGTTGAACAAAAATGGCTATATCAATAATTCGATGGAGGCATTTGGGGAAAAAGCGTTTGGTGGGGAAGGGGTGGGTAGCCATCGGATCACTTTTGACTCTTAAAAAGGGAACTAGAATTTTGAATTTCTAATTATTTAGTCCCCTCCGAAGTTTAAACGACCACCTCTTCCATAAAACCTTATTTAACCCCGGTGCACAAGTCCCTCGCGGGGGGGGGGGGGGTATGTTGACCCCGAAGTTTTCATTATTTGACAATTCCAAAGAAAATATCTCAAATCCATCGAATGCATTTAAGGAAAAGAGGGTGTGGGCAGGGGGGATAGATGCCCTCCGATCACTTTTAAGTGTTTAAAAAGTTAACTCAATTTCCAATAGACTGAGCTACCTCTGAAGTTTATACAGCCACCCCTTACACACAAACGTTATATGCCCCCGGGGCATAAGTCGAAAACACTTGCAACTGGGCTCTAGGGTGTTGTGTTGACACTGGAGTTTTTGTAATACGATGTTTTAACTATTTTCAATAACATGCATAGTTCAAAATTTTTATTGGATGGGTTTGGAGTAAAAAGGGCGAACAGCCAGTTGACCTCCAATCTCTTTTGACTCTTAAAAAGTGAACTAGAACTTTCGATTTCCAATCAAATGAACCCCTTCTGAAGTTTATACGAGCAGCCCTTCCATAAAAACCCTATATACCCCCAGGGCATAACATACAACTCCTGCCCCTGGTCCCTGGAGGGTTGTGTCCACCCCAAGTTTTTGTTGTATAATCCTAGAACTAAGATTAGAATTTTTATCGCATGCATTTGGTGAAAGATGGGCACGGGGGCTATTTGCCTTCCGATAACTTTTGATTCCTAAAAGGGTATTATAGCTTCCGATTTCCAATCGAACGAGGCCCTCCGAAGCTTATACGACCATCCCTTCCATAGGAAGCGTCTGTGGGGAAAAAATGGAGCCTTATGGCCTTGAGTTTGGTGGAGGGTGGCTAGTTGCCCTCGGATCACTTGACTTAAAAAGAGAACTAGAACTTTCAATTTTGAATCATTTGAGTCCTCTCCGAAGCTTATACAACCATCTTTTCCGTAAAAACCTTAGATGCCCCCAAGGCATAAATTACAATCCTTCCCCGTTTTTTTTTTTTTTTTTTTTTTTTTGGGGGGGGGGGGGTTATGTTAACCCCAAAGTTTTGTCATTTGATCGTTGGACTATTTCAAAAACAAAATGGCTGTCTCAAAATTTTGATCGGATACATTTGGGTAAAAGAGGGTGGTGGGGGGGGGGGGGGTATACGCCCGCCGATCACTTTTTAATGACCCTTAAAAATGTAAATTGAAATTTAAAATTCCAAACAAATGATCCACCTCTGATATTTATACCACCGTCCCTCACATAAAAGCTTATCTGCCCCAGGGGAATAACTTAGAAACCACCTCCCCGGGCTCTGGGGGATTGTGTTGATCCCTGAATTTTTTTAATTGATCTTTAAACTATTTTGAACAAAATGGCTATCTCAAAATTTTGATGAGATGCATTTGGGGAAAAAGGGGCCTTGGTATGGGGGAGGGGTGTTGCACTACGATAACTTTTGACTCTTAAAAAGGACAATAGAAATTCTGATTTACAATCGAATGAGCCCCCTCCAAATTTTATACTACCATCCCTTCCATAAAAATCTTCCATAAAAATATTCCCTTGGGGCATAAATTACAACACTTGCCCCCAGGTCCTGGTGGGCTGTGTTATCCCTGGAGTCTCTGTTATATAATCTTTGGTCTATTTTAAACAAAATGGCCATATAAAAATTCGATCAGACGCATTTGGGGAAAAGAGGGTTGGCGGGGGGGGGGGGGGGGGTTAGTTGCCATCGAATCACTTTTGACTCTTAAAAAGGGAATTACAAGTTTCAATTTCTGATCATTTGCGTCCCCTCCGGGGTTTATACGGCCACTTCTTCCATAAAAAATGTATATGCCCAAGGGGATAAGTTACAGCCCTTTCTCCCGGGCTCTGGGGGGGGGGGGTATGTTGACCCCGAAGTTTTTGTTATCTGATCATTGGACTATTTAAAAGAAACTGGCAATCTACAAATTTTCATCAGATGCATTTGGAAAAAAGAGGGTGTGTCGGGGTGGGGGGATATATGCCCTCCGATCCCTTTTGACTCATAAAAAGGTAACTAGAACCTTCAATTTCTTATCAAATAAGAAACCTCTGAAGTTTATACGACCTCTCCTAACATACAAACTTATATGCCGCCAGAACACAACTTAAAACACTTGCCCCCCCAGGGCTCTGGGGGTTTGTTTCGACCCCAGAGTTCTTATTATTATGTTTGGACTATTTTTGACAAAATGGCTATCTCAAAATTTTTATCGGATGGGTTTGGGGAAAAAAGGGCGTGGGGGGCAAATTACCCTTTGATCTCTTTTGACTCTTTAAAAAATGAATTGGAAATTTCAATTTCCAATCAAATGAGCCCTCTTTGAAGTTCATACAAGCACTCCTTCTATAAGAACCATATATGTCCCTAGGCATGACTTTTACAACGCCTGCCCCAGGCCCTGGGGGGTTGTGTCGACCCCGGACGAAATTTTAGCTGATGGGTTTGGGGAAAAAAGGGCGAGAAAGGCTAGTTGCCTTCCGATCTCTTTTGACTCAGAAAAAATGAACTAAAACTTTTAATTTCCAATCAAATGAGCCCTCTCTGAAATTTATACGAGCATTCCTTCTACAAGAACTATATATGCCTCCAGGGTATAACTTACAACACCTGCCCCCAGTTCCTGGGGGGGGGGGGATGTCATGTCATCTCCGGAGTTTTTGTTATATGATCTTTGAACTATTTTTAACAAAATAGCTATCTCAAAATATTTATCGCATGTATTTGGGGAAACAGGGCATGGGTGGGCTAGCTACCCTCCGATCACTTTTGGCTCTTAAAAAGGGCACTAGAACTCCCGATTTTCAATCGAATAAGCCTTCTTTGAAGTTTATACGAAGACCCCTTCCATATGAAGTGCCTCTGGGGAAAAAAATAATAAATAAATAATAAAACATTGGAGCCGTATGACCTTTACTATAGGCAACGCTATAGCGTTGTCTTTGATTGTAAGATAGGGCACATATATCATATACTTTTTGTCTGTGGCTACTTCCAAAGAAACCTATCCGACTCTAACAAGTCAATATCAAATCAGATTTACCATCATACTGCAAGATTTCTAGGGTTGCAACTCATGGAATAAGAGTGAACGAGGTAGTATTTCAAAGCTTGTGACTCACCAATGGACAAGAATTGTGATACCATTTTCAACGGTAATATTTGTAATTCCATAATTTTTTTGTCAACTATTTAAACTTAAAGGTTCTACCATAGCGAAAGCCGACACTTTTAATTAAGTTTTAAATGATATTTAGCTTCTTTTTTATTTAATTTTTTTAATTTTTTTTTTTCCCCTATAGGATAAATTAACTAATTTTCTTTTGCAGGTTTTCCATTGCAAAATGAGATAGAATTGCTTGCAACTAACAAATACAACCGGATAATTATATTTGAATCCATTAATATTTGTCTAAGAAGGGCTAGAAAGGAAATAATAGATTCACGTTTTAGATAATTTCTAGAGAAAAGTAAAAATTACCTTTTTTAACATCAAGCATGATTGCGATCACAAATCATGACCGTGCTTGGTCAAGTACTATGATCGCAAACCCTACTTACGAGTATGAACGAACAACTACTCTACATGCTGATTTAAAACGTTTTACAGTTAATCTTTGAGTAGTTGGCAGCGACGATAGAAAAGAATGAATGGCAGGGCTGATAAGAAACGGGATCAATATCGCCTCAGAAATACATATGTTGATCATCTATGTATCATATAATTCACAACTCTCACTATGTGCACACCTGACTTTCTTCTTAGAAAGTTAAAAACCCTTGAACAAAAATCCATTACTGACACTACATCATCGGTACTTTATTTTATTTTTTTTTGAACAAGCATGGCTATAGTGTGGTTCGGGCATAACGCTTAAGGCCTAGATTTCTGAGTATGAGCAGTAAACTAAACGTTTTTTTTATACTTTCGTGAGTATATCACCGTCTCAAATACAACATCTGAATCAATTAGTAGAAAGAATTCTATATCTATTTCATTTAACCAGCCAGTTTCAAAAGTTCTGGTTTCAGTTAACGTTTCAGAATGAAAAAGGAAAAGCTTTAGAAGAAAAATTAAACATTTTAGTGAAAAAAAACTGACAGGATAATATCCTTTTCGTACGCAAAAAAGGAAAAGATGATGGAAAGACAGAATTTTTCGTTTTGTGCAATTAAAGAATGGTCCTTTCCAACTTCTTCGATAGATTTTAACTCATCGTCTGAGTTATAATTTTTTTTAATGGTCTATTGAGGCTCATTTTCTTACTATGATCTCCAATGGGGCAAAAAGCTTTAAAACAGAATTGAATTTACGCTCTGTAGACATGGTGTTAATCGAACTACAATCATTAAGAAACATTAAAATTGTAGGATAAGAAATCAACAACTCTTTTATATACACTAGAATTAAATTTATGCTTCGGATAAATGATATTAAATTAACATAAATTATCAAAGAACATCAAGATAATTTTAGAATACTCCAAGTTCCTCTCATAAACGTGTCAACAAAAGGTGCGTTAAGTTCACAGAAAATACAAATTTCCAAAGGATTAACATTTAGACGCAGCAGCATTGACAATGAAGAAGAAGCTGGGAGTAAAGACAACAAACAATTTCGGTTTCTGAAATAACACCTGAATTAGTGAAACCTATTGAGTCAAATATAGTTAGCAGCAGATTTTTTACGATTCCAGTTTTCTAACAAAGTATACAGATACCGTACTTTTAAATAACTATATTTCATTTGTCAAACAAAGGTTCCCAGGCATGTAAAGATCCATCATCAGCACAGGAAAAAATTAGGTCGCTTTCGTCATGATACCAAGCAGCAAACAAGGTACAGACCATATCACCAGCACTATTTTTAACGTGGCCTTCATGTTCAAATATTTTGCCATTTGGAGAGTACAAAGGGATAGAACCACTACCACCACAAACGATTACCTTATTTTTCTGGATATCAACCACTGGTGGTCTCGTAAAGCCTACTTCTTGAAATTTACTAATCAATCCCATAGTTCGCAAATCAAAATAATTGATGGCACCAACACTATTTGCATTCACAATTAGATCGGACTCACAAACAAAAGTATAAGTAGTTGATTGATCTGGTGATCTGCGAGTGCTCAGTTGTTTACAATCACCACTTCTTAAGTCGTGTAGACTAACTTGCCCGGTATATTTGTTGCAGCTAAGAAGGATGTGTTCCGACTTGGATGCAACTTTTGATACGTCAGGTGCATCATCGACTTTGTGCATAAAAGCTTGAGATTCGAGGTCGAAAACGATCAGAGATGTGCCGTTTGCAAAATACTATCTTTTGGTTGTCAATTGCGAATGTGGATATGTTTTGTATTTTCAAAGAAGGTCGAATTGCTTTCGATTTGTTCTAGAAACGGAAGGAAAGTTGAAATGAAAGTAAATGAACAAGTGAAACTGTTATTAAACAAGAGGATTTAGGGGAGCGCAAAACTTTCTAGAAGAATATATAACTAACCTTTCTAAAGTAAAAAAAAAGGCAAACAAGGTAAGACTTTGTATTACAGTTCCTACATTCTAAGTCTTAGAATTTAGGTCCTAGAATGTAATAGCTTAGAGAGGGAAAAAAGAACAGTCTTTGATGTAAAAGGAATATAGAGTCTTAACATCGTCGGCGAAGCATGTTTTCGACTCGCTTCTCGAAAAGCGAAAATCATAGAGTTCTGATTGATTCTAATGTCCCATTATGGGCAGTTCAAACTGTAGCTGGTATTTGGAACGTTTCAAAGATGACTCTCTTCCTCAATCATTATTAACAGACCCTGACCGAAAAGTTTTAATTTCCTTAGCTCTCAATACAAAATGTTAAACTGTTGGTGTGTTTTCGGAACTTTCTGTAAAAAAAAAAAAAGTAATATTTCGGAATTGTTTTAATTCATACCATAACAAGATAGAGAATGAAAATGGATTGAATAAAAATAAAAACAAATTTCTTAACATGTTAAAAAAAAAGTAATATTTCGGAGTTGCTTAAACTCATACTATAATAGAATAGACACTGAAAATGGATCGAAAATAAATAAATAAATAAAAACAAATTTCTTTACATATAAGTAAAGAACACCGTCAAAAACTTAAAACGGATCGAATAAAAACAAATTTTTTTACGTGAAAGTAAAGAAACACCGTCAAAACTTAAAATAAACAGAAGTTAAACCAAATGTAGGGGGGGCTACCCCCCCCATCCCATTCTTCAACATCATAGTTTCATTTCTTTCGCGATGTTTCAAGAGTGGATATGCTCATTTAGGTTTATTTGCTTTAAATATAAAAAAAAGCTGTTTAAAGATTTTGAAAAACAATAGGTAAAAAAATGCTCGCAATTACCATCGGATGAATCTGTTAAATATGAATGTGTGTTCAAGTCAAACTTTACCATGTAGAGAGCAGCAAAGGGAAAGGGAGGGGGGTTGATTTTCAATTTTTAGCGTCAATTTTAGGTATCATCTCTATTAAGAAACTTGCTTTATTTGTTTCACTTCTAACTCATTTTTAATTTGTCTATAATAAGTACATTACAGACTACAGGATAAGGCACTTAGGAACGAAACCCATTACCGCATGTAAATATGCCTTTGAAACTTAACGATTTTTTTTAAGGTTACCAATACTTTAGGAAACCGATAACCATCTCATAAATTTGTGAACTTACAATATTTTTGTCCGACTCGGTCCAAAATTGTAGCCTTGCAGGGAAAAATGGTAGAAATGGTAGCTTAATGAGCCACGGCATTTTTGGTTAATTAAAAAGGGCGCTGGAATTAAAAATCTTGTTTCGGGTTATTCTCAGGAAAATGTTACTCCCTTAAAAGCTTAGGGGGCATAGACTCAAACACTAAAGTAAATTTTTCGTAACTTGAATTTCCAATTTTCCAAAGAGTGGGGGTTCTTCTGATTAGATCGATCTAGGGGTGAGTTCTCCCCTCAACTATATAGATTGAAGCACATAAATATAGACTAAAAAAATGTCTACAAGAAAAGGAGAGCTGCTACTCTTTCAAAACCTATTATTATAGCATGGGGCCCGATCTAAAAGGACTTCAACATAAAAATCTTAGCCCAAAAGGTGAAAAATACACAAAAGAATCGTTAAAATCCTATCAGCTTGAAGCTTACAGGACATGTACCCTGGGCCAAAGGGACTTGAAAGCCAAGTAATGTTTGCCAAAGGGTTAAATAAGCACAAAATACGTTTTACTCAGACCGATCGTCTGAAAACTTACATATCATGTGCCCTGGACTAATCGGACTTCAACGCACAGCAAATGTCCAGTCCAGTGAAACTTCAAAGGGGACACAAAAATAAAAAGAAAAAAAATTCAGAGTTAAATGGGTTTAAAGCAACAAAATGGATCAAAAGCCTTGAAATTAGCCCTCTTTGGTAGAATCAAAGCTATCTGTCACGCAACTATGTCGTGTTATATCTCTCGATAAAAAAACGAAACCAAGTCGGATTGGGGAAACAGTCCAGTAAAACCTCGGTATTTGAGCAACAGAAAGGTTTTTAGCACCAAAATGTCAGGAAAAATTACCTTAATAACATACCAAAAATTGACCGTCCAGAAATACCTCTTTTCAGGTAAAAGAGAGGAAAAGGAGGAGGGATCTGAGTTTAAATTTCTGCAATATTTTCTGGACTGAAAAGTCGTTTCCTATTAACTCAAGTCCAAGGAGACCGAAAATGATATAAGAATTGGAAAATTACATCGCTTAGTATCCCATTTTTTTACCCAAGCAAGGTCAGAGGTGGATAAAAAACTAGAATCTTAGTTGCACAGTGCTTGGCGGATTGAAAGGTCGTTTCCTATTTATTCAAGCCTGGGGAGACCAAAAATGGCATCAGAATTGAAAAATTCCAGAACTTAGTACCCATTTCCACCCTAGGCGAGATCGGAAGGGGTAAAAATACCATTTGTGGTATTATAATAATATAATACATAATCTAAAATATATATAACTGAAAGGTCATTTCCTATTACTTCAAGTCCGGGGGGGGGGACCAAAAATACATCAAAACTGGAAAACTTCATCACTTAGCACCCCATTTTCCCCATTTTTTTTTAAATCATGTATTATGTTATTATAATGTCATAAATAGTTTTTTGTACCCCTTCTGACCTTACCTAGGGGGGAAATGGGGTACTAGGTAATAGACTTTTTCAATTCTGATGTCATTTTCGGTCTCCCCAGACTTGAATTTAAAGAATTCGATCTTTGAATCCACCAAAATACTGTACAAATTAAGAATCTGATTTTTAATCCCCCTTTGACCTTGCTTGGGATGAAATGGGGCACTAAGCGATGTAATTTGGTGCCAAAAACATTTCTGTACTGTTTAAATGCCGGGTCTATCCTGGACTACAAGTTTGAAAGCGCTAACTCTTCTGATTCCTCAGTTATATAGCTACAAGTTCAGAAAATGGGACTTGAAAAATTTAGAAATCGTTGGATCAATCTCACCTTTGGCTTCCAACCCAATATCTGAACTCTCAACTGATCTTTCGTCTTTCAACTATCTGTTACGTCGTTCGAAAACGATGTAAGTTCTGAGCGGGATAAGTTCAAGCTGCGGATTGACTAGGTAGACATCAGAGAAGTTGACACTACCATGAGAGAAGCTGGCACTTTTCACCTTTTTTTAAACGACCTAAAGATCTTCAATCTGCATTATTGAATAGCCAAAGTAGTTATCCCTCCCTCCATCACACCTTAAAACATTATCTAGAAGGCAGTAGTGTTGTACCTCGTGTGAACCAGAGACGCACAAAATTTTTCGACCTGTGCGATTGAATGTGCAAAATGAAAATACTGCCCCTCCAACGCCACCTCTTCCCTCACAGATCTATGAGCAGAAAGGTAAGCAGGACTTCTTAACCATCAGCCTGAGGGGCAAGTACCTTGGGTCAATAGGACAAGATAATGATTATTTACAGACGACGCAGCCTCTTCTCCGACCTTTGTACGAAAGTGCTCCAATATGCATGAATCTTATGCGGCAATAATATTCGAGAAAAGAGACAGAAGTAACGTTCTTTTTGATATGTTCGTTCGTTCCAAGCTCTAACTACTTTCCGGAGGAAAGTATCCAGATCCATATTTGATGGACACACAGCTGTAGTCAAGCAGACTTCCCTCAAGAAACTTTAGATTTCTGATTTTGTTCGGTAGAAACACTATTAGGCTTCAAGGCTTCAAAAGTTGGTGACTCATTAAATTTTCTAACTTTGAAGCCTGCCGGTGCCAGGACTGTAATGTCAGTAGTCCAAAATTTCTAGGGAAAGTCTCTTTGGGTTATACGTACCTATTTACCAGATTTCAAGTGAGTCTAAGAACTTTGACATTTCGGTCGCTTCTCCACCAGGCTACCACGGCGTTCAGAGGCTATCCATCCCACATAAATCATCAAAGTAGTTTCTATCTGAACGTTTCGTCTACCACGCTCTAGTCTATCGCCTGCTGACTCAAAAACTTCGCTGCCTCGCATCCGGCCCAAAGATGTCCCCGATGGCCTCTATACATTCATGGGATTGTATCTCTTTATGATTTTGCTCTACGATTGGAAGCATAAAGGGGGTCTTTAATTTCCCTAAAGCCCTCACCTCTCGATACTAAGAACACTGTTTCTTGATTGATACTTCTACGGTAATTACATTTCTTATTTTGTCATTAAAACTTGCTTTTGCTGAAGATAGTGGTAAAAATTTAATTATCATCTTATTATTAAATAATCGCATATTATATCTCCAGCAAAATAATCTTCATTGTTTGAATATTTTAGACTTTATTCAAAGAAAGCATTCTTAAAAAAAAGGAATTTTACCGAAAGACGTAGCTATTTTTATTTTAAGCCATCTGTACAGACAACAAAGATAAACAAACACATCCAACAAAACAGAACACGACAATATTCTTTTATTAACATTAAAAGAATAAGATACGTCTATTTTCAAGGGTATCCACAAGGTAGGAGTAAGGATCCTTTACCACAAAGAAGAACAAATTACTCCCCCCCCCCCAAAAAAATATCTACAAAACTACTGCACAAAATTCCGGTTCGCCGAAAATGTTGACTGAATATTCAATTTTTTCCTAAAATTTAAATTACTACCTAGCATTGTACTTCTCAAACAGAAAAGCTTAAAGAACTTTTTCCTATATTTAACAACTAATACCACTAAGCCAATAAAAAAAGGACTGATATTAAGTTAAAAAACTTTTTTTCAAAAACATATTTTTAAAAAAGTAAAGAGCGATATCTGCTTTGCATTACAGGGCCCAGGGATCGATCGCTGCAGCGGCAAGATTGGGCGACAGGCTTGCTACTTGTTCTTGTAAAAAAGACCCAGCAAAGGGAACGTCAATTCGACGCCAGCAATAGCTCTAGAGAACCTTTTATCCTAAAATGGCGATTTATCCTTAAATACCGATATTAGAACCTAATACCAGCGGAATTAAAGTCATACGATAAGGAAAACTTAAAATGAACAGAAATCACTATGAATGAATGAATTAAACTTAAAACAAACAGAAATAACAATCAATAATTTTTTTGAATCTATTAACAGACATTACTACAAATAGATAAACGAGACCAAAAAACAGACTGAAATTAAAATGAATAACAAAGTTAAACTCAAAGCCAACACCACCGGCATTAGAGCCACCAAACGGGGGGGGGGGCAATTCCCCGCTCGCTAAGTTTTTTGTCTTCCTCCTAATTTTGAAAAATTTAAAACTGCTCAAACTTCCAGGAATTCTTTTCCCATGTTCATTAGTCTAAAATATAATAAATTTTCATCAATAATTTCTTCCTGACATAATTTCTCATTGACATTTTTTTTATGTCTTATCAATCATAATTATAAAAGTTAAAACTGTTATTTTCATATTCTCACCTTTATCAATGCTAACCAGCAGAAACTGTTATATTTTTATGGACTTTTGCCAATCAAGATTCTCTCGCTACATATATAAATCATCAAGGTTTTTTTTTTCAATTTATCAATTGCTTTTCAAGGGACCACGAAAAAGACTTAATTATCGAGAGATTCAAATTATGAGTGTCAAATGATAGAGTCGACTGTAGTTAAACCTGGATAAACTCACCATTGTTATCCAAAGAATAGCATGTTAAACCAGGTTTCCCTTTAAGGAGGCAAAAGAATCTTGGGTTTTCATCAGACGTTTGAGAATGTTTCACCTAGGAAAAAGAGCTTTTGTATGAATAAAAATTGCAGTTCCATTTATTATAATTTCCAAATTAATGGAGGCAAATAATATGACAACGTGGTAAAACTTTTTACGAGGAAAATAAATTTAACCCAAAAATTTCGATTCCACATCCATAATATACTAAAACGAAAGAAGAAGAAAAAATTGTATATTAAGAAAAACAAAACAGATTAGAAAAGATAAAAAATCACATAGAAACAAAACTTCTACTGGAATAAATGCCGAAAAGAGCAACTTGAAGAACCTCCTAAAGTGGTAAAAAACTGTGCAAACTATGGTACAAAAGGACCTCTGTACGAATTCAATATAAGACTCCATTAAAATAAATATGTAAACAAAGCATTACAATGACATAGCAAGTAATACAATAAATTGATTAACAATACAATAAATTGATTAATGAACGAAGTTAAAGAGCTTTAACTGCCATTTATTTTTAAAACTTAAAGGATCTTCTCGTTCACCCAGACCAATGGACTTGGGTTATTTTCGATAATTTTGAAACACATCCAGGGCTTCCCAACCCAGACAAATTAGGCACTCTAGGATTTGGAATATTTCTCGTCTTTCCGCTTCTTCCAGTCTCGCCTTCTGGAACTTGGAAGGCGTTGGGGAACATTGAATATTAAGCTGCTTTGATGGCAGTTTAATTTTTATTCTGATAATTCTTTGAGCTTTAGTCTAGCTCCCACTGTATTTTGTACAGCTCTTGAAATCAGTTACCGCTTCAGTGGTTCTGACAGCAATTTTATGCTTATTTTTTAAATTTAATTAATTTACTTTTAGCTTAATTAATTAATTTACAGGAAGAGGTTCTTCAAGTCTCTTTTTCCCTGGCACATACGCATAAATACATATTCCCGTTTCGCGATACCACATTTGGAGGGGAGGAATTAAAAAACACAAAAGCAGGGCTCGAATGATTCCTGCTCATTAAAAAAGAGACTTGACGACCTGTTAAGGGAATTTTAGGGGGGGAAGGGACCAATATGTCATTCATGCTCAAAACAGTCTTTTGCTCATAAATCAGAAAGGTTGGTCAAATCACCTAAGAATCATCATGTTCATTACCCTTGGAAGGAAATCATTTTCCCTGGAGACAGGTCAGTTGTCTTTATTTTTCCATTTTCTTTTTGTTCAAACTTTTAATTATGTTTATTTAAAACAAAAAAGAAAATCAACTTCAAGACTAGAAAGAAGTAAAAGTAGTCCATAAGAATTCAGCTGGCAATCTAACTCATTCACTTCTTTGAGAGATTGGTGAACTTGCTTTTCAGGTCCGACTTCCTCTTTTGTACCTTCATTTCAGTGCGCTCTTTTTCGTTCGATTGGTTTGACGCTTATATCTGAAAGTGCTTTGATCAAGAAGACGTCAATTCACCAAAAAATTGACCTCTTTTTTTTATAAATGACCTTGACATACAGTAATATAAATAAACAAACAGGTTCCAACAAAATAAAATATGAAAATACTCTTTTAATAAAAAGATAGACTATGCAACATCTATATTCACAGGTGTTTGCTGGATGGCTTCAGCCGTATAAAAGATATAAAATCAAACAGATTTTCAATCCGTGTGAATAAAAGTCCTACTCTCTATCGACTAATATTTCATAGTCGGAATTGTCGCACAAGTCTACGGCTGAACGAACTTGTTCAGCCAAACTTTGATTGAATATTAAGATTTTGCACAAAACTCAATCCAACATTTTAGCCCTAACATAGAAAAAGTTAAAAAAAAAAATTACAAATGCTACAATTATCTGATAACAAATCTATGTCAATTAGAAAATTAATAGAATGTTGCTTCCCCGTAGTAGCATAATATTTGCAGGCATGCATATATGATGAGCCACTAGAACTTTCAATTACCCAACGAATGAGCCTCCTCCCGCGTTTTTTACGATCACCCGTTCTAACGAAGTGGCCGGAAAAAAAAATGGAATTTAGAAGGCGTATGGTTCTTAACTTAATCAGTGCTGCCTTTCATGCATGTCATATGATTACTTACAAAAACACTGGAGGGGGGGGGGTGGGGGCATTTCCAGGAGCAATATATTTTTATCGATGAGAAACTTGCATAAGTGACAGCCCTTGTCCGGGGGCTGTTGTTGTTTTTTTAATCCCTGACTTATAGTTATTTACTTTTTGACTATTTTGAACGAAATGGCTATCACAATTTTCCAATCGAATGAGCCCCCTCCGAAGTTTATACGATCAACCCTTCCATATGTAAAATAACTATAAAACAGGGATTAAAAAAAAACACCCCCCCCCCTGATAAGGGCTGTCACTTATGCAAGTTTCTCATCGATAGCATGTAAGGTTTTTTATATTAATAAAACAAGGGCATGTTTTTGTTAAGGGCATGTTTGATTCTGGATCTCCTGGATGCGCTGCTAGTTGCGCACTAAGATTTGTGGAAACAGGGCCACCGATGGAAAGTTGTGCACAGCCATCCCCGTCTACCCCCTAGTATCAATCCCGACCTCCGAATATCCCCCCATTTGCAACGTAAATGGGAGGATAGCTCTATATACTGATTGTGAGTGGTTTTCACTTATGTAAATTTAGTTTAGTGTGCTTAAGACATCCCCAAATACATGTGTGCTTAAGATACATCCCTAATTGCATCTTATCGAAATTTTGAAATAACCATTTTATTCAAAACAGTCCAAATTCTAATTACAATAACTTAGGAATTGAGAAATCCTCCGTAGCCCCCGGGCAAGGATTGTAACTTATGTAAGTTGCCTATTATTAGAATATGAGGTTTCTGTGGAAGGGGTGGTAGTATTAACTTTGGAGGGGGCCTCATTTGAACAGAAATTGAAACTTCTAGTTTTTTTTTAAGAGTCAAAAGTGATCAATGGGTAACTAACCCAAGCCCCACTTTCCCAAAGGGCATCCGGTCTAAATTTTGAGATAGCTATTTTGTTCAAAATATTTCCGAGGCAAAATAGCCATGCTTCTGGGATTGAACCACCCCCCCCCCCAACCCCAGAAAAATGGCTCTGAAATACAGAACTTGCTTGTTGTTACTTTGATACCTTGTTTACTTTGGTGTTTTCTTTGCTTTTTTATTTTTTTTACTTTGATATTGTTACTTTGATACTAGTTTGTATACTCTGATGAAAGTTTGGTGTTGAAAAAAAAATTCATTTTGAAATACAATTTTTTTTAAACTTGAAATTTTTTGCATTTAAAAACGAAGAAAAAAAAAAATTAAAAAAAAACTTTCCGAAGAAGTTTTTCAAAGAAAAATAAAGGCCACATTAAACTTAAGATCAGCAGATAGAAATACCTGTCAAAATTCAAACTCAAAACGAGCAGAAACTAAATAAACAATAATAGCCAAAAAAAAAAAAACACATAAATACTAATATAAATGAATAGATAAATCGTAAAGCGAGTAATGCGTAAATTGAATATGCAAATCAAGCTTAAAACGAAACAAATTTTTTGCTATTGAAGTATAAATGAAACCCAAGACAAACAGAAATTAAATAAACAATCAATGCAAACAAACATACAATAGATACTAATAAAAAAGAATAAATAAATCTTAAAACGAGTGAAACTTAAATTGAATATGCAAATCAAGTTTGAAACGAACAAAAATCACAACAAACAAGAGTTTGGGTATCGGATCCTTCTCGCACTGTAAAAGTTTAAAAACCTACTGCGTCATTGTCGTTTTACTGAAAACTATATATGTCTTGAACAGTCTTGGAAAGTACAAATAAAATCAAACTGAATATTTGATATATAATGATATTAACTGTTGAAAGATAATCAGTTCAAGATTTTATTTCACTGTAATTTTTATCTTCATTTTCAATGCTGTAATAACTGGAACAGAAAATGTTGGTAATATAATTCGTTTTCAGTGAAGCGCCAATGACGCAGTAGGCTTTAGGTTTTTACTGTCAAGGAAGGGGGCAGTATCGAAACTCTTGTTTGTAGTGAAACTATATTTGTCTTGAAAGAAATAATAAATGAAACGGAATATTTGATGTATAATGATATTAATTGCTGAAAGCTCATCAGTTCAAAATTTTACTATAATTTTAATGTTTATTTTCAGTATTAAGTACAAAAGAAAGTATTTGCAATATAATTCGTTTTCAGTAAAGCGCCAATAACGCAGTACGTTTAAGAGTTTTACAGTGAGAGAAGGAGGCGATACACAAACTCTTGTTTGTAATTCTTTTTGTTCGTTTCAAGCTTGATTTGCATATTCAATTTAAGTTCAACTCGTTTTAGGATTTATCTATTTATATTAGTATCTATTGTATGTTTTTTTGCATTGATTGTGTATTTAATTTCTTTCGTTTTGTATTTGATTTATAGTTCAACAGTAAAATATTTTGTTTCGTTTTAAGCTTGATTTGCACATCAAATTTCAGCATTACTCGCTCTAAGATTTGTTTATGCATTTATATTACTTCCTGTAAGTTTTTTTGGCCATGAAAACCTTTCATTCTCGACTCCTTGTGAAAACAAACTTTTGTTACATTGGTCTTCTATTAAGGCATTCGTACTTGAACCATTGGTGGAAAAAAGTAAAACTCTAGCGCAAAGAGGGGGGGGGGTAGCTCTCCTCATATATAGGACAATTTCTGTTCGTTTTAAGTTTTAATCTCGTTTTACTTTCGTTTGAAAAAATTATTTTATGTTTGGACTCTATTCGTTTTCAATGTCATATTCAATGTAATATGAACATGGGAGGAGCGCCCTCACAAAATGCCCCTGGCTTTTTGCTGTATAATAATGCTTCGGATATAAAATTGCACCTGAAAAGATGACGCCTCAGATTTTTATAAGAGGGGCCTGTAAGGCCAATTTAATATTCCAGGAAGTAATGTTTCTATTTTTAGGATTATAATAATAAAATTAGCTAAAAATATATTGCTCCTGGGAATCGCCCCCCCCCCTCCAGCGTTTTTTGTAGGTAATCATATGATATGGCATCAAAGGCAGCACTGATTAATTTATGAACCATACGCCTTGTAAATTCCATTTATTTACTTTTTCCGGCCACTTCGTTAGAACGGGTGATCGTCGGGGAAGCAACATCCTATTAATTTTCTAATTGACATAGATTTGTTATCAGATAGTTGTAGCATTTGTGAAGTTTTTTTTTAACTTTTTCTATGTTAGAGCTAAAATGTTGGATTGTAATTACAGTTCTGTGCAAAATCATAATATTCAATCAAAATTTGGCTGAATAAGTTCGTTCAGCCGTAGACTTGTGCAACAATTCTGACTATAAAATATTAGTCAATAGAGAGGAGGACTTTTATTCACACGGATTGAAAATCTGTTTAATTTTTTATCTTCTATATGGCGGAAGCCATCCAGCAGACACCTGTGAATATATATGTAGCTTAATCCTTATTTTTATTAAAAGAGTATTTTCATATTATTTTGTTGTAACCTGTTTGTTTATTTATATAACTGCATGCCAAAGTCATTTATAAAAAAGGGGGTCAATTTTTTGGTGAACTGACGTCTCCTTGATGAAAGCACTCTCAGATATAAGCGTCAAACCAATCGAACAAAGCATTTTCTGATACTGTTTTTTGGGACCCATACACCCGTCTATATTTTTGTGCATGAGGATTCCTTTGGTCGAGAAACTTATGGATCTAAGTTTTAAGCCGTCACGAGAAAAGAGTTTTTTTTTTTACCTTGTTTCTGGAAAACCAATTTTTTTTCTTTGCTTTTTCTTGTGCTAGTTGATTTCTTGAGCTTGTTTTCCACTCCCTTAACACCATTCCCCTTCTCCGCCAATATGTGAGGTTCTCTTGGCCCATGAAAGAATTCCTCAGATTCCCAAACTACTTATTGTGACAACAGGCAATTTACGTAGTTTAAGACCGTTTCATCTTGAGCTGCATGGGCCTGGTCATACCCAGAAGCATGTTTAATGAGCTTTTTGACTTTTCTCTTCAAAACGGCTGACTTAACATTTTAATCCAATGCCTTGAAAGGCTACAGAGGTGTTTAGAGACCAAAAAAAGGAATGGAAGGGTTGCTGGTTGCCCGTCAATCCCTGTCAAACTTTGAAAAAGCCGCTAAAACTTTCAATTTTCAATCGTATGATTTCTTCTCCAAGTTTCTGCAGCCACCCTTTCCATAAAAAGTGGCCAGGAAAAAAATACAACTCATGGAAGACAGAACGCTGCTCAGTGTCGATGGTAGCGCACAGATTCTGATTTTAAAGCTTTTAGTTTGAATAGTAAAGCTACTATTTCAGACGGATGATAAGTACTTACTTCTAGAACTTCCTCATCAAGATTGATTCCTCCAAAGATACTGAAGTCTCTATGTTTACATCTGCCTGATTCTTCTACAGTATGCATGAGCAGCTTTTTTGGAACTTGTGTCAAAACTAAGCTGTGTCTTCCTTCAGTAGATTTAGTTGCCATAAGAACAATTCTTTTACTTAAAGGTGTTACTATATAGGGTACTGATAGTAAATCGTACATCAGCAGATGGCCATACCTAATTTAAATTAAATAAAATTAATTAGCGGTAGACACAGGCTACACATATAATCACGGGAAGAAAAAAATTCTCAGAGGCCTGAAGGCTATAAAATGGTTACGTTATAATAATGTTCTATATCAAGTTTTCAGAATCTTCTTTTCGTCAGTAATAATTTTCAAATATGCAACAGCCAATCTAATTTCTAAGATTTCATGATTATCTCTAGTACATGAACCTTCAAGCATGAGCAGTTCAGCAGTTTATTCAAGGTACCCTCAACCAGAGGAAGCAACAAAGCATTATCACACATGAGAAAACAGATACAAACAAACGTGCGCTTACATATACGAGTGATCTAATTTAACTTTATTTGGGACAACTCATATACTGATGTACTGAGAAAATTATAATGGCAGACTAATGATTATATATGAAACATTCAATTCAATGAGAAAGTGGGCATTAAAAAAGGTCTTCAAAGTTCAAAAATTCCCATTTATCTTGACATCAAACTTTAAACCAGTAATTATTATGTGCATTTTAAATGTTTTCAAATTGGCGCTTAAAAAAAATTAAAAACATTTTTCTAATATCTGTATTGCTTTTACAAGACCAAAAATAGTAATTCAGTGTATTTGAGATTGCTGATTACAAATCTGAAATTAATTATGCAACAGTAGCGCCTAAAATCAAAACACACTAAGTAAATTGACAAATGGTGACACGTCAAATCTTATTCAATACAATTCAATTTATTCGAATAAAAATAAAACATAACATCAATAACAATAAAGATCCTAGAAGAGAACTTGTTAACGACCGAACGAAAAAAATTAAGTGACACAGAAAAAAAGAAGAAGAATAAAAACATGGGTAATTAAAGCAAATTGGTTAAGAGTTGAAAGATTAAATTATACTGTCAAGTTTTGTTACAAGATTGTACAGCGTGCGGAAACTTGTGGCTAGCTCAACACTGGAGAATATTTAGTTCCATTGAACAATAGATTTGTAAATGGGATATTGCTGGGCAGCAATAAAAACACATTTATGGATTATAAAAGCTCTATTGGATGAACGGAGACAGTGGGTTTCCGATCCGATTTATTAATATTATAATAGTTTTGGGCAAATTCTAGTTTTTTAGTGAAGGAGCGATTTGTATTTCCCCAAACTGGTCCGAAATAAGAAAAGTAAGGAAAAATAAAGGAATAATAGAGGGTAACTAGGATGTCAGGAGGAAGAAAATAATTTACACGGTTAATCATAGCTACTTGACTCAAAATTTTTGCTGTGATGTAAGAAATATGATTAAAGAATGACAAGCACGAGTCAATAAATACGCCAAGAAACTTGGCAACCTCCACTTACGGGAGGATGTCGAAGGAGTACTTGAGACCAAGAGCAGGTTGGATTACGTGTTTGTTGTAGGGAGTTCTGAAATATACTACTTGACTTTTTTGCTATTAATGGTCATGTTATTCGTAAGGCAGCATGCCTGGACTCTGTTCAGAAGGACTTGGGCAGAGGTTATAGCCGATGGTAAAATGGTGCCAGTGATGAAGAAGTTGCTGTCATCAGCAAATAGTACAGGATACACTGAAGGGTCCAGGTCCATAACAAGATCATTGATATATAGGAGAAATAAAACTGGGCCTAAAACAGAGCCTTGCGGGACACCCCTCTGAACAGGTAAGGGCTGAAAAGATACTATACTAGGCTCACACTTTGTACCGTTCCAGATAGATGAGAGCCGAACCAAGAGAAGTGAAAACCAAGAATACCGTAATTATTTAATTTGCTTATTAAAATACTATGATCGACCGTGTCAAAGTCCTTAGAGAAATCCAAAAGTAAGCCCAATACAGTTTTTTAAGGTCGAGTTGTGAGCGTATGAACTATGTAGCGTCAATTAGAGCATGATAAGCTGAAAATTTTGGCTTAAAGCCATAAGATGAGAAGAAATTAAGGAAACAGAATGCTGACTGCCAAACAGAAAGGGAGACAGACGTCTGAAGATAATTCTCTCGAGTACTTTGGATATAACAGGAAGAATGAGATTGGACGATAATTACCTATCTCAATTGGATCACCCTTTTTAAGAATTGGAATAACAATGGCTGACTTTAGTAAATCAGAGGAAAACTCCATGGGTTAAAGATAGGTTGGCAATGTGCTTGATGGGATCGCAAACAAAAGGAGATATGGTCTTCAGGAGCTTATTACTTAATCCAGGACCACAGTTCATATAATTATCCAGTAAGCTTATCGCAGATCATTTCTGGTCTTCGTTCTCGGCGCGAACAAAAAGCTCCTCCCACTTATTTCTGCATTAGCGGGAATGCGGGTTAGTCTGTTTCCGATTGTTTCCAACAAAGTGCAAAATTCGTAATAGCGGGTTTCCACTTGTTTCCGATTAGATCACAGTCTGACTTGTCTACCCGTGAAAAGATCTGACTTCGCTTATGTTTATATCTGCAAAAACGTTCTCCGGAGCACTCGCACCCCGGTCCGGGTTTTTATAATGGGTCAGATAGAGAATGATCATACTGGATAATTATATGAACTGTGTCCAGGACAGTCAGGTGTAAAACTAATAGAGAGAGAACCGATGATTTGAAGTACCTAATTGCTATCAGTTGGGCAGAGAAACATGAATCTAGAATTGAAGCAATGGAGTACAGCCTGTAGGGAGGAGCGGGAATCAGTATGAGGAATATTAGAAAAATAATTATTAAATGCGTCAGGTGCATGTAATGCGTCAATTAATCTGCCATTTGTGTCTTTAAGACGAATAAGTATAGACTTCGATTTGTGTTTTTTGACAGTATATCATTAATGATGCACCAAATCTTTTTCAGGTTTCCTTTGCAATTGAGAATTTTTGTATAATATTTTTTCTTGGCTTCACGGATGAGTTTAGTGTATGAGTTTTTATAATTTGATAGGTCGATTTCACTACTGGTCTTACAGGCTAATTTATATAATTTGTTTTTGCGATAAGAGGAGACAAAGAGGCTATGTGGCATCCAGGGGCATATAGAGTTAGTTTTCCGGTAAGGTTTACGAATAGGAAAAGTCGAATGGATATTCTCATTTATTCGTTGCACAAAACCATTTGTGGAACGATTTACCTCATGACAATTTTAAAACATCAGACCAGTCAATGGTTCTTAGGAAATCGGTTTTAAAACGGTTGACATTTGCAGAGCTGTAATTTCTATTAGGTGTTGGGATATGTATTCTAGAGCGTAGATTTAGTGGTTGCGAAGGTAGTGACAAGTAAATAGGAAAGTGATCTGACAGATCCAAAAATATTATATTTGAGCACAGGTCATTTCCCAGGGAAGTAGATTCAAAAATGTTGTCAATTAATGTTGAGGTTGATCTCAAATGATCAACCCTACTGAGGAAAAAATTGTGGGTAGAAGACCACTGCGCTGATTCAAAAAAGTGTCATATTCAATATTTTTACCAACATTAAGTAGATTACAATTAAAGTCCCCAAGAACTACTGCCTTTTTATGGGGTAGATTAATAAAATTAGAGAAATCATCAAACAGATTACAGAAAACATGAGGTCAGAAATGGAGGAGGTTTATAAAACAAGGAAAGTATATAGGAATTTTGGCCGATAACTATGTTAACAATTATTGAATAAATACATTTGAGCTTTATTTGTGTAGAGAAAATAGATTCGTACTCTGATAGCCTGGTAAAATTTATATTCAAACGGATGTAAAGTGAGATACCCCCAGAACACTTAGTCAATCCCCTGGGCATATGGATTATTTGGTAACCAGGGAGTAAAAAATCACTAGTGTCGTCATTATCGGAAACCCATGTCTCTGTTAATCCTATTACATCAAAAGGGCAAACATCATTAAATGAAATTAAATCTTTAAATTTGAGCCACTTATCCCGGATGCTTCTGATGTTGAAACAAAGAACATTAAGGGAATTATTATTGACTAGTTTTGGTTTCACATTGGTAGCAAAACCGAGAATCAAGGTAATTCCAATTAGCATGAGTTAGGTACCATCGGGGCAGCTTATAGGGTTGGCATGCTGGTTACTTTCTATATCGGAATAATTAAAAGCAATGTTATTAGAAATTGATAAATTAGTTAAAAACAAAAAATCACACATTAATTAGTCGTCAGGCATTCTTGTTGAGTATCTTCTCACTTGGGTTTTGCTTTGAACATCATCCTCGCCCAAAGAGACTTCGTGAGGGGTCGTCGATTTCAATGTTACTGTGTTGGTCGGCTTTTTCTTGCTTTTTTTATTTTGCTATGGCTTGGGGCTTCTAACATCGTTTCAGGTGCTGACGATTCTTTCAAATTTCTGGAGGACTTAGTAACAGTTGGGATCGTAGGAAATGTCGAGTTAGAATGGCATTCCATACCTTCTTAAAGGATAAAAGCTGGGCCGTAGCTGTTTGTCAGATGAACTCTCCTCGGACCGTAGTAATGGCCTTTTTTAAGGCTATTTTTCATTTCAACTGATTCACTGCCAACCTCGATAAGATGGGAAACTGCGAGGTATGTGGCTAACCTTTGCCATTCTTGGTTATAATGATGAATAACTTGTGGATGCGATAAAACTGGAAGTTGAGATGAAGAGGAAGGCTGCGATTTAGCGTTGAGTAGAGGAAATTGAGTGGAACATTGGGTAGATGAGCAACCTTTACCTATTGGGGGTGGGACCTGTTTCCTCTGGTCCTTTGAAACTTCGGATTGACTATTTAAGGGTCGACTGGGAGTTGGTTGGCTAGGGATTGCAGTAGCTACGACGGAGTAGGGCAAGTTTAATCTCACAGAGATTCGGAGGATCTCGGCTCTCTTGTGATAGACCAGACAAAGTTGCTTCTGAAGTGCCATATGCCCTTTATTATTACTATTTTTACAAAAGGCGTCTTTCTCGATGCAATTTTCTGTGACGTGGCTAGGTTTACCACATTTTTGACATCATTGGAGTGACTGTTTACAATTATTTTTGCTATGACCATGGGCTAGGCAAAATTGTGCATTGTAGGGGCTTTAGTTTATAGGACTTATGGCGAAGGGCCGTACCATACAAAAAAACTTCTCTTTGCAACTCTTTTTTGCATACAATGAGCACTGAGCGACTGGGTATAAGATTACAATCATTTTTCAACCTGAGTCTTGTGGCAGTTGTTGGTTGGACGCCAGTAGGGTGGTCCTTATTTTTCAAAGTAGGATTTCTTCAGCAGGCACACCCCCTAATCTTGTTTCTATTGTTAAAATACCACAGAATCCCAAAAAAGAGCCAAATATATTGACATTAAGAGGTCCCTACCAGAGGTTAAAATTTTTGGTTACTGCATGCTCATTGCTCATTGCTCAAAGCTGCATGTCTTGCACAGTTTTCAACATTTCAACAGTCAACACTACACTATAGTACAGTATGGTAGCTTTATAAACTACTGGACATATTTACTTATTTATCTGTAGGCTTCCCACAATGCATTTCAACACAAGACGCAATTTTGGTTGTATGCAATGTGAGTGAAAATGCAAATTTCAAGCTTTTATTAGTTTTATGAACTACAATATATTAATTATGCTTCACACTGATACAGGTAACCTTATTAATCTGATACTTTGTTGCAGACACACCGACACTAACACAGCAATGAGTGACAGCATGGACTGCATGATTTGTACAAGTGACAGTACTGATGCAATATTAAAACCAACTACAAGAAGTGAAACAGACATATGGCTCATCGGGCAATTGTCATACACTCTGATTTCAACAAAACTACCGTCAAAGAAGAAGGTCATGGCGCTATTCTATCACTACAAGCAAGTGGCGAACAAGACAGTCTGTGAAGCAGCACATTCCACAGCCAATGACGTCCTTGCAGTTTGGACAAAGGCACACATTCCAACAAGGCTCAAGAAACATGCGGTAAACAAAATTTAGTGTCTCTTTAATGAGTATGACAACCTGAAGAGAAATAAAGAAAACAAAGCTAAGCGTTCTGAGACACTGAAAAAGAAGGAAGAAGAGTGGAAAGTGGGCCTGGACGTTTTGTTTGACATTGCCCACGCCAACGCAATGGAGATGATACGTATCCAAGAAGACCGTGAGTTTTTGTTGGCGCAGTGGGAACCAGGACGTCGTGGAAAGATGGGCAGTGTCGACAAGGTTTTAGAAATAAAAAGAGCATCATCTCAGAAAAGGAAAGAGTACCATGACATAAGAATTGAGAAGGAGAGGCAAGAAAGAAAAACAAAAGAAAAGAAAGTGACACCGGAATCATCATCTGACAGCAAAACTGACAGCAAAACAGGTCAAGAAATTAAAGACCCCAAAACAGAAGATATAAATCATCAACCTCAGCAAAACGTCAAAAAAGAGGACGAGTAAGCATATTGGATGACAAAATTTCAGCCTGCCTGGATGTGGCTAAAGTTAGTGACAGAAGTGCTGCATTACTTCTTGTTCCGACTCTGCAACACGTTGGTCATGATCCTGCTGAATACAATGTCAATCGCTCTTCAATTCGCAGAGACAGGATAAAGCGGCGCCAGGTAATAACGAAAATCTACGACAGGAGTTTAAACCAACAGTTCCTCTAACTATTCACTGGGATGGAAAACTGCTAGAGGATATCTGCAGCAGACAGATTTTCGATCACCTTTCAATTATGGTCTCCGGAGCAGGTGTAGATCAGCTACTTGGTGTTCCAAAGCTAGCCTCGGGAACTGGCCAAGCTTCTGCAGCAGCAGTTTTTGAAGCAGCTGTGGCTTGGAACATTACAGATAATGTAAAGTGCATGTGTTTTGACACCACATCTGTCAATTCCAGTGTAAGAAATGGTGCTTGTATCCTTCTGGAACAAAAACTTGACAAGGACATGCTTTAGTTTGCTTGTCGACATCGTATCTTAGAAATAGTCTTACAAGCAGTGGTTCTTGATTGCCGTGGTCCTAGCAAAGGCCCAGAGATAACAATTTTCAACCGGTTTAACAACACCTGCCAGTTTATTAACAGAGCAGACTTTCAGACTGTTTCATCAGACGAGTGCGTGTTTACAGCTCTTTCACATGTAATCACAGATATCATAGCATTTGCTGAGATGCAGACACTAGCCTATCAACCCCGTGATCATTACCGTGAACTTTTAGACTTGGCAATCATATTCCTTGGTGGCACGCCATCTAAGGGAATCTTGTTCAGAGCTCCAGCTGGGCTGCATCAAGCAAGGTGGATGGCAAAGGCCATCTATGCGCTAAAGATCTGGATGTTCAGAAGTCAGTTCAAACTCCCGAAAAGGCAAGAAAAGGCTCTTGCTGATATTTGTCAATTCACTGTGATCATCTACGTGAAAGAATGGTTTCAGGCATCGTCTGCACCATCATCCCCTTGCATTGACCTCCAACTTCTCGAGGACATCTACAGCTACAAGAGAATATCAGAATCAATATCAAAAACTTCCATTAACACAATAATAAGACACCTATGGTACTTATCAGAGGAATTGGTGGCCCTCGCCTTCTTTGACGACAACGTATCAAATGACACCAAACATCATATGCTTACGGCTCTGCAAACAACAGGAGTAGAGCACCCTCTGAAGAGAATAACAGTGGACCCGTTGACACTGGGGGTAAAGAAATTAGAAAACTTTGTCGCGCAGAATACCAACAGATTTTTCAGCATTACCGGACTACCTTCATCATTCCTAACTAGAACATTGATTTGGGGTCAGTTGACAAAACTACCAGGCAGTTAAAAAATATAGTGCACAGCATGAGGGTAATCAATGACACTGCCGAACGTGGTGTTGCACTGATGGATGACTATAACAAACTGCACACAACATCTGAAGAACAGAAACAGTTCCTGTTGCTAGTTGTCAAGGAGTACCAACAGCGTTACAGTGATTGAACCAAAAAGACATTGATGAACCAGTCTGAAGCCCATAGATAGATAGATAGATAGATCGTGTATTTCCAAAGCCCAAGAGCCATATGACTTACTTACTTGACTTAAGTCCCATCCGTCCTTGAAGGTCGTCTTGGGGCCTCTTTCTTCGTAACGGCGTGGATGTGCCTTTTGTATGCTTCACGGTCTTCTGCTAGGCGAAGAAGGTCCGAGAGGCGGTGAGGTGCAAAGTTTTCCTTCCACCTTTTTGGGGGACGACCACGAGGACGAGAACCGTGAATTTGGCCTTCGAAGGTGATTTTTGGGAGACGGGACCGACTCATCCGTTGTACGTGACAGAGCCATCGAAGTTGCTGGAGATGGATCTTCATGAGAATTGTTTGTTGTACTTTAAGGCGCTCGAGAAGTTGGACATTTGAGATTCTATCAAGGTAAGTGATCCCGCCGATACGGCGGAGGCACTTAGTTTCAAATGCTGCAAGTCGACGGTTGTCATTTACCTTCAGTGTCCATGTTTCACATGAGTAGATTGCGATGGGGATGATCAGGGTATTAAAAAGTCGTGTCTTAAGCCGCAGAAAAAAATCCTTGCTTCGCCATATGGGCATAAGGGCCTTGAAACTGGAACTCGCGAGGGCGAGACGTCTTTTAATGTCTTTTGATAGACTGTCGTCGCTGGTGATCAGACTACCGAGGTAAGGGAACTCGTCAACCCACTGGATACTCTCTCCATTAATTTTCAGGTCTGGCTTAACTGTATCCTGTGGCTTTCGTGAGCAGCTCATAGCCTTGTTTTTGATACATTTATGATCATTCCAAAAGAACTAGTGGCTTCGAAGCCGTCGTTAGCAACGGCTTGTAGATCCTCGGGTGTTTCAGCCATTTCGTCAATATCGTCGGCGTAGGCTAGCTTATCTATCTGAACACCCCCTATATGTGCGCCACAAGTTGTCTCCACCAGGGATAAGACTGCTGTGAGGAAAAGGTTGAACAGCTCTGGAGACAAAAGGCATCCTTGAAGGACACCTGCGGAAGTCTGGAAACTGTCAGTGAGACCTTCACTAGTCACGACGCGACTCCCAAATTTTGAGTACATATCCTTGATAAGATCTACTAGGGTTAGTGGGATTCCGTAATGGAGGAGGATATGTCATAGGCCATTTCTCCAAATAAGTCAAATGCTTGCCTAAAGTCGATGAAGAGCTGATACAGGCCGCGACCGAATTCCAGATATTTCTCTAAAATTTGGCGAACAGTGAAAATTTGATCAACGGTCGATCTCCCAGGGCGAAACCCGGCTTGGTATTCTTGGATGACTAAGGATGACACGGCTCTGATCCGTTGGAGATAATTCGGGTGAAGATCTTGGCAGTTTGACTTGTTAGGCTAATAGGACGGTAATTATCACATACTGCCTTAGACCCCTTCTTGTGTAGTGGAACAATTATGGCTTCGCACCAAGAAGTTGGGAAATGACTCTTTTGCCAGGCACCGGATACAATCTTGTGGAAAAGATTTATAAGTGGTTCACACCGGACTTTCAGCAGTTCTGCCTGTATCCCGTCCGGGCAAGGAGCCTTGTTAGTCTTCAGCACTTGGATGGCATCCTCGACCTCAGAACGGAGAGGAGGTGGGCTGGGGTCTGAGACAGTAACAGGAAAGAGGTCCAGAACAGCAGGGTTTGGAAAGATATCAGGATTAAGCTTTTCTTTGAAATGCTCCATCCATCTCGATCGGATACCTTCTGTGCTTTGTATCTGAGAGCCATTTTTATCTAGCAGTGCACAAGAACTGAGGCTTTTCTTGCTTGTTAGCTCACGAACTCTCTTATACATGAAGTATGAATCGCCTCTCTTAAAATCAGCCTCACACTGTTCACATTTGTCTTTAATGTAGGTGCGATGGGCTCTACGGGTGGCTTTTTCTACAGCACACTTCAACTGCTTATATCTGTCCCTGCTCTCTCTGTCTGACCTGTTACTGTGTTTTCGTTTCTCAGCACATAATAAAATGATTTCGTTCGTTATCCAAGGCTTTTTATCACCCTTTTTGGTTCCTAGGGCGGACATCTCTACTTTGCTGATGATCTTAGAGGAGTCTGTGACCAGTTTATCGATATCCTCTTTAGATAGAGTTACGAGGAATATTAGAAAGAAGGTCCGATATTTGAGTAGACAGTTCATCGATGTAGGTTTGGCGAGTTTGAGGGTCTTTGAGAAGTGTGTTGAAACGAGCGGGTCTATTATTCAGCTTTGCGGAATATTTCAGGCGTATATTTAGTGCAGACATGACCAAGGAATTGTCGCTGTCGAAATCGCCACCTGCGAGGGTGACAGTATCTAGCACAGATGATTTGCACCGCCTAGAGACGAGCACGTAATCAATAAGATTACGGGTTTTTTCCATCCGGCGAAGTCCATGTCGCCTTGCGACGTTCTCTATGTCTGAAGAGAGTATTGGTAATGGCTAGATCACTGTCTCTGCAAAATTCAATGAGGCGTTCGCCCCTCTTGTTAAGTCGTCCAAGGCCAAATTTACCCATAACATCTTCATTTCGAGCAGAATCGTTACCAACAATAGCATTGAAGTCGCCAATGACAACAATAAGGTCTTTTT
Organism: Artemia sinica; assembly: GCA_027921565.1. Classification (NCBI taxonomy): domain Eukaryota; kingdom Metazoa; phylum Arthropoda; class Branchiopoda; order Anostraca; family Artemiidae; genus Artemia; species Artemia sinica. The sequence continues at coordinate 32,541,528 of CM051271.1, read as the reverse complement.
TAGGAACTGCGTCAATTAGGCTTTGCAGTTGAAGGTAGAAATTGTCAGACTCTTCATCTGGTTTGCTGCAGTCAGGAGCGTAGACTTGTATGATCGTGATGTTGATCGGTGATCCTTTCATTCGTATCATAATCAACCGTTCTGACACAGGCGTTACGGAAATCAGGGATCTTCGTGCCTTAGTCGACATCAAAAAACCAACACCTTGGCGATGGACGCCATCGGTTCTCCCAGACACTATCAGACTAGTGTTGCCGATCCTTTCTTCGCCGGTACTAGGGAGATGTGTTTCTGAACGTCCCACAATATCCCATTTATATCGGTTTAGCTCATTTAGGACAAGATCTATTTTTCCTTGTTTAGCAAGCGTCCTAACGTTCAGGGTTCCAACAGATAAAATCAATTTAGGAGAAAGCATAGCCTCCGGGTTTGGAGTTCCGAGAGCCATATACACACAAAAATTTATGAAAAATAAAGAAACCACAACAGAACAAATTACGAACACACATTAAAATAATACATAGCAAAAAATACCTTATGGTAATTTATCGAGAAAATAAATGTAATTCCATATAATTAATAATAATTAATTGTAAAAACTTTTCCTTCTTTCTAATCCCTTCTCTATGTACGCACCAATACGAAATATTGTGGTTGGATTACTACTTTGTAAAATACCAGGAAGCAGCGAAACAATCCCATGTAAGTAATTTTCCCTTAAATCAAAGAGCACCGGGCACTTTTTGAGAAAATGGTCCAAATCTTCGTTCTCATCTCTACAAAGAGGACACACATACCGACCATCAGGATGTACTATCCCCCTGTCGAACACCGTTTGCCTGCTCTGGATTGGAAGGCAATTCGCCCTAAGCTGAATCCATCGACATAAAATCATAGCCGGTAAATTAAATTTAAAATAAAATGTGAACTGTGTAGTTTGACAATTGAAGTGACTGGACACTATTACTATTGCTGGACACTACTTCCAATCACTTATTTTCTGTTTTGTGTACAGCAACTCAACATGTTTGATATTATTTAATTAAACGGCATTATTGTGCGTTTTTTTTAAATCAAAGCTTGCTTAAACATTTCTAATAGTTATGGTAGGGACCTCTGGAATAGAAAATAATGTTACAATGTTTGTTTATTATTCAATTATAATCAGAATGGAATCATTTCAGACCGTGCCCCATAAAAAAAGAGTAAAAAAAATTTTCCCATTTCCTAAGGACCACCCTATTGGACGGGATGACCCCGAAAAGTCCATTAGTTCAGCTGTAAATTCCTCTATTTGTATACCGGTGTCAACACCATAAAAACAAGTATTTATACGACTTTTCTACTTCTTTTGAAGTGGCAGAGATTTTGGAACCCTCAACGATTAGTCCCCTGGACCTTGAAAGGACTGAATCCGTGGCCTTATTAGAGGCAAAATAAAGGTCTATCAAATCGTCTTCCAGGAAGAGTACTTCAAAAGTTGAGTTAAAATCATAGTCACGCAAGTATTTTCAATCTGCATGATTCTAGGACCTTAAGTAGAGCGATTGGGACAATGCCCTCTCCTCTGCCTCCAATGCAAATAGAGACACATTGTAGGCTACCTCTTTCAACTTCCTGTTAGCAAATCTGACATTGTTAATTATAGGTCTCATGCTCACATTGAAACATAAAAATCCAAAATAAACAGACAGATACATTTTTCAGGGGGCCCAGGCCCATAGGCGCTACCATCTGAGATATCAGTTAGGCAGTGGTTTCCTTGAGTAAAGGGAGACTGTAAAAGTTAGCCTTGAGACCTCTGCCCTATAAGTTTATCTAACTTCCAGTTTACAGTTTTGGTTCCTATTGGCAGTTGTTGCTCCTTATTTAATAGCGATCACCAAGAACACAGCGGCCCCTCCCTCCTTCCCCAATTTACAATAAATTAAGTCATAGGATTCTTTGAATTCTTTTGAACAATCAAACCCACAAAAATAATCTAGTCTAGGGATGAAGCAGGATCTATGTTTCTAGGATGACAACATGACTCTCACACTTATTTAAAACTAGGTCGTTTTATTTTAACGAAAATGTTACTAGCTTTTAATATAATAAAAATACTTTATTAATTACCATTACATGTTTGTTGGAAATAGCTCGTCTAGAAATTTGCCAGTCTGGCCTGGCCATGAATATAGAAAGATTGAATTTTAAGCTATTACTGTTTAACATTTCTAGGTTCTTCAGACTGATCTCTGGAAGGGGGGGGGGGCTAATTCCTCCTATACTTTCTCCCTGTATGCATTTCCTAAATCAAAGCACACTAAATATCTGACACATCAAAAAAAAAAAAAAAATGTGTGAATTCAACCACAACTGCTTTATAAGGATTTCTGAAGTTGGATTTTAAAAGACTTGTAATGTTTTGTTTTAGTTTTTTCTTATCGGTTGAAGGTGGGATTGAGAGAGGGAGGGAACCAAGATACAAAAAGGAACAGATCAAGGGCAATCCCAGATATCCTGATTAAGTTGTGGTATCAATGAAATATACTTCATCAGACTACTGCAAGCAAAGAGGTATTGGTCATAAGCTATATTTTGACAAAACTTTCAGTTTTTGAATTGGGGTAGGACTTGAAATATACAGAGACACTAAATATAAAGGGATCCTCCCCCGTTCCCATGTTTTAACCCATTAATAAAATTAAAACTAGAACTCAATAAAATTACAGTTTAAAATGCAGTGATTTTTTTTTTATTTCCTTCAAGAAACAGATAATATGATAATTATTGTGAAAAAGAGTTAACCCATTCTTTGCTACCTGGTGTACATCTCAGAAAACCACGTGCCACGTGTATTATACAGTTCATCTGCGCTTGGCCTAGTTTTGCTATGCTTGGCACAATTTTTGCCACATTTGGCTCAGTTTCAGCCGCCCTTGACACAGTTCCTACAATACTTGGCATGTTCAACCTGATGTATATGATTTCTAAAACAGGGTGTACCTTCAATAAGTGGCTATTTCTAAAAGCATTTAATACTACCAGCCAAATTCTAGTGCTAGGGGGATATCCAATATATATTCCTGCCCAGAAACAAAAATTTCCCTCTCTCATTCCCACTATTGGTCCAAAATATCTCTTTTTGGAAAAATTAGAAATAAAGGACAAAACATATTGCTTTTTATGAATTTCATGCCCCCCCCTCTATTTTTCTAATGCTTATATGCAACATATATACCAATACCAATCATGCATTGACTTGTACAAAATCATTATTTTATATGAATCCTTGCTAGTCTACTATTTTTAATAATTGTGGTAAATTTACCTGCTAATTGTATTATAAAACCAGTCATCATTGTCATCTTCAAAATTATCCATTCTCCTTGCTTTGATAGAAGCCAATCAATTTCAGTCTGAAAGATGACAGAAATATAAAAGTGCATGTTGTTATAATAAACAAGTTAAACCAAGGGTGTCAAACTTTTAGTTGCCTTCAGAATATTTAGCTGCAACCAACAATCTTAATTAATCTACCTTATTAAAGAAGCAATATTGTTAGGCCTATACATGTGTATATATTTTTCTTGAAAATGACACTACAACTTTTTCTGGAATTTGCATACTAACAATTTCTGGTGTAAAAAAAAAAACAATCTAGATAACAATTTTGGGAAAATTCATTTCTCTCCTTGTGCCCTTAATATATCTTTGATAAATTGTCTGCAGACTGAAATTAGAGACCAAACCACCAGAAAAAAATGTCAACCTGATGTTTAACAGTTTGTTCTTGGCTTTACAAGGGTGACTAGCAATCATGTAATTACTGTTTTCAAGCATTCCAACCTTGGTTAATTTTGCATAAATTTGTATATAGGACAACTTTTTTGAGGTAACTTCTGTAATGTTCATTTTCCAGTATAGAAAAATGACCTAGATAGGTGACAACTTTGGGAAAATTTGTTAAGAGAAAAACATTTTTCATATGAATTATGTATAAATAGGCCTACTTGGAATAATTGCAATAAATTTTGCCAAAGATGAGTGTCTGCCCTAAATATTTGAAAAGGTACATTACAATTTGATTTGATAGTTTATAAGTACAAATATACAAATAGGTTTGCCAAATAAAATAAAATTAAGTTGTGGTCCAAAAGTCATTGGCCCATTTAAATTTATTTCTAATTTCTTTTGATTTTTTTCAGATCCTTAAAAACCTTATTTAAAAAATTCAGTATCATCCAACATAAGAAAATGAAAAATTTTACTATCAAAATCAAGGCTCAATAACTCAAACCCAGAGAATCTATTGAAGACATTTCAACGCAAGAGAAACGCCTTGTAAGAATTAAATTAAGGACACAGTTGAAATATTTTAAGATCAAGTAGCTGTGGATGATTTGCCATGTTCTGGAAGACCCAAGCTGTTTGTATGGATTAAAACTAAGAAAGAATTTGTGAAAATGTTGAATGAAATCCAACAACTTTCACTCAAAAATAAATCATTGGAACTTGGAATTTCTTGAACATCTTTAAGAAGGATTACGAAAATTTTGATTTTTTATCCATACAAAGCTCAGCTCATCAAAGAATTGGAACCACAGGACTTACAGCCTAGACCAAAGTGTGCTGTTCAATTCCAAGAGCTTCCCATAAATGTACCTATTTTTTTTTTGTATATATTTATAAACTCTTCATTATCTTACCTTAAATGCATCTTGGAGCAAACTAAGGATTTTTCCATGTAACGCTCCAAAGCTGATGATCACAGTTGTTTTCATTATTGTTTAGGGATCAGGTGCAGTTGGATGATCAGTAGCTTCCCAGTTGAGTTTACACTCCCTCAAGGACCACTCACCATCCAGCATTTTGTTTGAAAATGCCAACAGATTCAGCAGTAGCTGTGTCTTCAGGGAGTTTAACCCTATTGTTGACAATTCTTGAGGAAAAGAATTGAGTCACTGGTTAGGGTAGACTGCTCAACAAGTTTCAGCCAATGACCACTGGTTCTTAAATTAGGACTATCAATAGGATATAATGCTGGGAGTGTGTTGACCTTCATTAGCTTGTAGGTTAAAATGGCACCACCTCTATTTCTCCTCTATGCAAGTGTTGGGAGCTTCAGCTTAGCTAGTCTTGCAGGGTAAGAGAGTTCCCACTTACCAGATATCATTTTAGTTGCATGTCTCTCCACTTCTTCTAAAACTCTTATATCTTTTTTTAAATAAGGGGAAGCAAGAGACATTTTAACTTTAAGCTTGGGGGAAACTAGTCCTTTATACATAAGAATAATGACTTTGGGAGAGCAAATGGAAAGGGTATGCTTGATCAATGCCAGAGTTCAACTAGCACTAGCAGCAGACTTCTTAGCATGCGTACTAAATTTTAGTTCATTGTCAATGGTGACTATCATTTTGCTCATCATTTACAGATGAGATTGAGTGGCATGACAGAAGGCAAGAGTGACAAGGAATCTTTTTACCAAAGTGAATGATATGGCACTTGGCAACATTGAATTCAAGAAGCCAAGTCTCAGCCCAGTAACCAAGCAGTCCAAGACTATTATGTAGAAGGACATGATCTTCACATGACAAGGCTAGTCCAGGAAGATTCGATTTGTCAGCATAGAATGTTAATTAAGGACCATCATTGATAAAGATATTAAACAGTGTAGGAACCAATTCACTTCCCTGAGGAACTTCACTCAAAACTTGTTTAGAAGAAGAGAGAATTCAGGTACTAGAGAAAAATATTTGAGAAGCATAACACCAGAAACATTTTGATTTATCTTTAATATCCTCAGCCAATTTCTCCTCAAGCTTTTTCTTCAACTCCTTGATTTGGTTAAGTGCCTGGTTATGAAAAGTTTTGAAGTCTTGATAATTTTCTTTTTTTCTGTACTGATTCCATGCTCAATGTTTTTTGTTACTTAGCCTGCTAATTTCAGTAGTTAAAAGGGGTATACTTTTACTGTGTTTTGTCCAAAAAAAACCTGGTACAAGACTTCAACATGATCACCAACTTCCACCTAAATTGATTTGTCAATAAATAAAACTGTTGCTTTTGGGCAAAACAAAATCTAAGAGCTGGGAATCAGGGAGAACTTCACCCTGGTAAAATAACTGCAAATTAAATTATCAGGCTTAACTTTTCAGGCTTGAAGATGATAATAGAAATCCTGTGATTGTGATAGGAGAGAGATACAGAGCAATGCTTCAAAATTTCTTACACTCAGCTATTGGAAATTGAGTTAGTGTGGTTTCAGCAGGATAGAGTAACAGCTCACATAGCAAGAGAAAGCATTTAATGGATGAATAATTTCTTGATTTAGTGATAATGATTGACCATCTCATTCTCCTGATTTCACTATCCCTGACTTTTTCTTGTGGAGATATCTAAAGGAAAGAGCTTTTGCCAACAGGCCCTAGCTTTTAATGGAGCTAAAGGAAAACATTGCTAGAAAAATAAAAGAAAAAAGGCCAAAAACTTTGGAAAAGGTTATGGCAAAGGTAATCAAAAGAGCTCAAATTTGAATGTGGGATGTTATTTTTCACATTTAAAAATAAAAGTTTTTTAAGCTTACTAAGACTTGTCATACTTTTGTCAAGACTATTTGTCATAAAAAATAAGTTTATTGCCTTTATTTATAATAGCTTACTATAATTTCATGCATGTAATTGTTGAAATAAGAAAAGTTATTTAAAATTCAAATGGGTCATTGACTTTTGGCCCAAACTTTATATTTAGAAAAAGTACTGCATAGGTAATGAAATAGAGTATTTACTTTCTGCTATCTGATTTTTTTTTTTTTTTTTTTACTACAATAGAATGTGGTAATTGTGCTGCAAGGTTGGTTAATGTTGCTTATAGCACAGAAACCTATAAAAAAAAAACATCCTATTCAATTCCCTAGTAATTCCTATCACCAAGTATAGGCTAATAAACACTCACAAAACAATTGTGTTCTTAGTCTCTCTAACAAACCCCAATTCTGCCCTTGTCTAACTAGAAAGTTTGTTGATATATTTGTGCTTGTTCTTCATTAATAGTTAATTCATGATGCCAAAAAAATACAATTAAAAAAAATTTATATATATACCACTTGGAAAGTGAATTCTTTCAGTATTGGATTTGTCTAAATGTTCTTAATAAGTATATGATCAACTTGAATATTTTAACTACATACAAAACTAACAATTTTAAAAGCATGATCTGAATACTGAGCCTAATAATGGACAATAAAAATGGGGGAAAATAGGGAAATATGATGCACTGATGTGCATCTTAAAGTAAGAATTTTGTCATTTTTTTAGTTAGTTTATTTATATAGCCTAGGGCTGTATGAGAACATTATTGAAGGGATGGGAATGAATTGTCAAAAATGCAAAGTATACTATAAAAATGAGCATAAGATTATCAGTACAAAAATTTGTCTGTTCTTGGTCTGGTAAATTTGCAGTGGCCAACATAATTTAGTCAAGATGAAACTGAAAATGTCATTTGATGCCTTTTTTATGCTCTTTCATAATTCAAGAATTTCTTCTGGGGCTATTTGCATCTTGAGCCCTTAAAATGACCCCAAAGGTATTTAATTTTTGTAACCACACAAAGAAGTTATCAACACTAGTCAAGTTACAGAAAAGTGGCTAAAACATATCACTACTTTATAAATAAGTTCTTCAAGAGTAACATATTCAAAAATGCTTATTTATAACAAATCAAACCTCATTTGTTAGGCTACTCAAATATAAAACATTTTCCTACTGTTTCAAGTTTTTTTTAAAGCTGTTAAAAAAATATCACTGAATTTTACAACTTGGAACTTTGCCATCAACAATTCATGGCATATTCCAATTTAGTGTATAGGATATATTTGCACATTAGGGGAGTAGGGGAAGGGCAAATTTCATGGTAAAACTTGCAGTTGGCCATATATTTAGCTAAGATGAAAGTGAAAACATCATTTGATGCTTTTTTATGCTCTTTCATTATTCATATAAATACCTTTGTGGCCCCTTTAAGGGCTCAAGATGCAACTAACCCAAGAAGCAATTCTTGAATTATGAAAGAGCATAAAAAAGGCACCAAATGATGTTTTCACTTTCATCTTAGCTAAATTATGTGGGCCACTACAAATTTACCCTTGGTCTTGCATATCTTTCTCTAAAGATTTCTAATGCACAAATATAGGACTACAGCCTAACAAAATCAACAACCTTTTTTGTGCAGCCTAGGCAATGGTTACATCCTGATAATAGCTTAGAAGGGGAGGGTTGAGGGGTACAAAATTAGAATTGGTCCTCCTGATAAAGAGACAATTTAAGAGAACAATTCTTACTTTAAAATATGTATAACAATCCTAGTTAACATATTATCCAATGGGAGAACCTTTATCATAAAGTCTATCCTCTTTTTTCCTTCTTTTTCCAACTTAAAAGAAAAAATTTACAATTTTCTCCACCCTAGAAATGCAATGCATAAATCTTTTGAAATTGCAGCTATAAATTGTTCAATAATGTTTTTACAGATAGTATTCATCCTGGCCATTGTTAGTTAATGACATAGCCGCACATGTTTTAAAGAAACAGCAATGGCAAAAATCCAAAATAGCCTATTGCTATAAATATACATATACATACAGAGTATATACCCCACCCCCCTAATGTGCAAATATACAACCAAAATTGCATTCTGATTCTAAATATAATCTCCATTTACATCACAAATAAATTTTGCCCCCCACACCCCTGATGTGCAAATATATACCCTGATTTGGATATATTTAGGGGCAGGGGTACAGTTTCATTTGGTTATATTTAGGTTCAGAATGCAATTTTTGTTAAATATTTGCACATTAGGGGGTGGGGGTATATATTCTGTATGTATATGTATATTTATAGCAATATTTGGTCAATATATACAAAATCATATTATTGAGTTAGGACTAAAGTGAATACACCATTCGATGCCTTTTTTTATGCTGATTACGAATATAATAATCATTCCTATCGGAAATTCAAATTTAAGCCATTTTTGAGCTCTTGAAAATGACAAAAAATAGGGTGTAAAAAGGCTAATATAGCGTGGAAAAAAGGCTTAAAACCTTTGTTTTAAACTTACTGTTTCATAATAAATACTTATTTTAATCCATAAGCACTGACTTTCCATGAGTAAGTTGGATAATCACAAGTATATATGTTCCAAGAATTCATTTTGCAAATATTATGTATTTTTTTCTTCCTTAACGCTGAATGTTCAAGAATGCGTTTTTGACAAACCATCGAAAATATTAAAGGATTAGGTTAGGTTTGGTTAGGTTATGTTAGGTTTGGTTAGGTTTAATATTTTCGAAGTTTTGTCGAAAACGCATTCTTGAACATTCAGCGTTAAGGAAGAAAAAAAAACATAATATTTGGAAAATGAATTTTTGGAACTTATATACTTGTTACTCATGGAAAGTCAGTGCTTGTGGATTAAAATAAGGATTTATTATGAAACAGTAAGTTTAAAAAAAAGGTTTTAAGCCTTTTTCCACGCTATATTAGCCTTTTTACACCCTATTTTTTTGTCATTTTCAAGAGCTCAAAAATGGCTTAAATTTGAATTTCCGATAGGAATGATTATTATATTCGTAATCAGCATAAAAAAAGGCATCGAATGGTGTATTCACTTTAGTCCTAACTCAATAATATGATTTCGTATATATTGACCCAATATTTTGCATTATTGCCACTGCTTTTTCTTTAACCCCATTCTATGTCATTAACTAACAATGGCCAGGATCAATGCTATCTATAAAAACAATTATTGAACAATTTATAGGGACAATTTCAAAAGATTTACACATTGCATTTCTAGGGTGGAGAAATTGTAATTTTTTTTCTTTTAAGTTAAAAGAAGAAAAAAAGATGAAAGACTTGATGATAAAGGTTCTCCTGTTGGATAATAGGCTATGTTAACTAGGATCATTATACATATTTTAAAGTAAGAATTGTTTTCTTAACATGTCTCCTTATCAGGAGTACCAATTCTAAATTTTTATCATTTGAAACACAATGGTCCTGGTAACAAACAATATGCCTATATTTGAATACTAGCCTAGCCTAGTTTATTGAATGCTAGCCTAGGCCTACTCTTTTGTCTCTAGCCAAGATTAGTTTAGAACGAAAACCTTCCAACATCTAATAGATATCTAATTATCTATTAAGAAATGCAAAACCACTCATTAATATGAATAAAATCAAAAAAGAACAATTCACAATTCTGTAAACAGACTATACGCTCCAGGCACGATAAATAAATTCATATTTTTTGCCCGATTTTATTTGAATGATAGCTGCAACAAAAAAGAGGGAACGATGGCCCATAACAACCAAAAGTTTAAAAATGTGCTTCAGAAAACACTCTCTCGTGAGAAAATTGCCATTTTTAGCTGATTCAAATATGGTAAAATAGTAATTGTTATTTAGGTTGATCTTAGTAGTAAAACGTTATTCAGAGACGAACTTCTAAGGATTTAAGAAAAAAGAATAAAATTCCTCGAAAATGACGTTGTATCAAAACGAAGAGTAACGCATATGACCTATTGGTGGAACGCGTCAAACCCCAAAACACTAAAACAACAATGGAATCGACATTGTCGAAAACCCCCAATGTCGACATCTTAGAGCCCTTCGCCTTGAACAAGAAGGAATATAAATTTTTTATTGCATGGGTAGCACTGATGTGTCTCGGCCCCAACACCACACCAATTTATCGGTGGCACGCAGCCGATGAAAGACACGCCGGCGTATAGAAAATTGTTGGTGGCACGCCAGCTCAGCTCATTCAGCATTGAGGAAGAAAAAGGGAATGGGGACAGAATTCAATCTTTAGCGTAAAGAGCGAGGTGTTGATGAGGATGACCCGCCTAATATACGTAATAATTTCTTTTCATTTTAACTTCGAATGTTGCTCCTTATTTTCAGTTGAAATACACTTATTTTTCTTGTTTAATATCTGATCATTTTTTAAATAGTGCCAGGAATATGACTCAACCTTCACGGAAAAATTCCCCCTCCGCATGGAAATATCCTCTAGGTAATTCGATCACAGTGAAAATTTACACCGGACAATTACCCTTAACATCTCCACGCGTAAAATGGATTAAGCAAAGAGAAAGCAAGATATATAAAAATAAAATTCGTGTAGGAATTCTGGCCAATTCCCCAAGTGTAAAATTTCCTCTGAAAATTTCACCCCTGGAAAGTTCCCTCCTCATTTAAAACACAAAAATTTCCACCAGAAGAAAGTTCGTCCCCCATCCGAAAAATGCATGTATACTTCCCAATAACAAATACCACACGTAAACGATTGACACATTTTAGAACTTAAAAAACATTTCCCCAGGGGCTGTGTGGGTCGTGTTGTCTCCTAGGGCATAATTATTGGGCCTTTCAAATGTGTTTAGCAAAATGGCTCTCTCAAAATTTTGACCGGACGATTTTGCGCAAAAAGGGGCGTGGGAGGGCTTAGTTGCCCTCCAATCTTTTTAGTCTTTTGGTATATCTATTTGTATCAAAAACCTGTTTTTTAAAGTTTTGGGTACTATTTAGCCGCGTTGCACCTTATTCACAGTTTGTTACCACAAAATGTTTGGTTTTGACTGATAGCGTCAGATAAAAGTGACTTTTGGCACCCACCAAAATAGCACTTTTATGATGCCATCTTCATATTAGAAGGGAACACGTGGTAACTGTTACTCACAGTTACCACAAAATGTTTGATTAAGACTCATAACGTTAGGTAAAAGTGCCATTTGGCACCAAAAATGACACTTTTTGCTGCCATCTTCAGATTGGGAGGCACGAGGCCAGTTAGATCCTCTTTAGAAAGGTCTTTTTAAAGAGTCTCTATGATATGATGCCCGATGTAATAGAAAGTTATTTCTATTAAGATTTCTAACTTTAAACTTTTGTAGTATTAAAAGTATCTAAGCCATCATAGCTCAGGGCCAAAAGCACTCGAATCGTAGCGAAGAGTAACCCTAGACTCCCATTGATGCGACTTTTTTTTGAAACACAAAACGGCTCACTGATAGCTGATGCGGGAAAATCCCAAAAATGTTCCCACAAAAACGGTTCACTGTAGATGTTAAAGCGCAAAAAAATATTACAAAATACTTAAAGAACGAATGGATAGGAATACTAAATCAAGTTCTAGAAGCCAAGAAAAAGATTCAAAGGGCTGACCCATGTTATTTCCATGCCAGCAATGCCTAATTAAAAATATAATTCTTATCTTGTATGTTCATTTCCTTGGAAATATTCCCTAAGGCACTGAAGATTAAAATCCTAGTTAAAAGAAAGTGACCCTCATGCTCTTTGTCAAAAATTAATGGAAAACTTTTAATAGACATGATTAGTGTCTCAGTTACTTGCATTTATGGTTCTTAAAAACTTTCTTTTCAAAATAACGGATGGCGATATTCAACGACACAGAAGAAATATTCCATCGGAGTGGTTGAACCGTTGTGACGCATAAACTCGCAGCAAAAAAGGGGGAAATTTGTTGGTTTACGCAAAAACGGCCGTTTTTGTGCGAAATCGCATCAGTAGGAACACAAGGTAATGGGGTTCAAACCTGATGGAAACCTTACTTTGATTTTCACAGTTTGTCAATATTAAAGTTTCACTCAAGCTTGGCTTAAAATCAATAAAAGTTATTGGAGGGTGGAGTTGTGTGCGGGGACAGGAGAGGGAAGGAATTAGCAAGTAAAAAAAAAAATGAAATTGTTCAGAATCAGAAATAAATCAAATCTGCCCTAAGGGGAGGCCCGGAGGCCTCTTTCGCAATTCTGAGGCAAAACACACTGGAGGGTACAGGAGCTCCTCCTTTTAATCTAACTAGAACTCACGCGTGTGCTGTAGTTACTTCAAAATAAATTTTACTGACTTTTTGATCGGCCTGGAAAATAGCCAACTTATATACTGTAAGTTTAGCAATTATATACTGTAAGTTTATAAATAATTAATTGAAATATTTCGGTACCGTTGCATTATATGGAGACACACAAAAAAGTCAAGTTTGGTTAATAAAATAAAGAAAATGACATATAATAGTTGAGAAACAAATTTGGGGTATATATATTTGCACATTGGGGGATGAGAGGTAAAGCATAGCATATATTCAATATAACCCAGGTAGCATTTTTAATCATATTAATATATTGGGGGGCTAGGCTAGCCTAGCTAGCTAGCAATGAAAATGTTGCTTGATGTAAATTTTAAGCCTATAAGCTGAGGATGTGTGTGTTAACAAGCTTATTTATCTAATTTTAAGCCTATATGCCTAGACTGTGCTATCAAGCCTTTTATAACTACATAGTCCTTGTTTCTAGAGTTTATAGCATTTTGAAGGCTATATGACGGTGTCTGTAGCCCAGCTAACAATGAAATTTATCCCCCTTAATTCTAGGTTATAGCCTTAATTCTGTTTTTAGAAACATAATTTCTTTAATATCTACATGATTTTAATGCTTCTTTTTATGTATCATTCTGTTCTAGGCTTTTTCTGAAAGAAATTGTGTACATACGTACTAAATCCAACACAACGAAAGAAGTCAAGTTTGGCTATTTTAATCCCCTTAATTCTAGGTTATAGCGTTAAATCTGTTTTTAGAAACATAATTTCTTTAATATTTTACGAGATTTTAATGCTTCTTTTTGTATCATTCTGTTCTAAAGTATTTTTCTGAATGAAATTTGGTGCATATGCACTATATCCAACACACGAAAGAAGTCAAGTTTGGCTATTGAAATAAAATAGGATGAAAATATAGTAGTTTAGAAACAAATTTGGGCTTTATATTTGCATATTGTGGGGTAGAAGTTAAAGCATAGTTAGCAATTAGGTCTGCATGTATTTGAACTCCATTGTTTCTAGAGCGTATAACATTTTGAAGGTTATATGATGGGTTTGTGTCCTACCCACCTATCTAAATTTGAAAATTTATCTCCCTTAATTCTGGATTTAGCCTTTTTCCTTTTTTTCATCGGCCTAAGTTTATAGAAACATTTATGTATAGTTTTTTCACTATGCCTTTTACTCTACATGAAAAACAAACTATAATTTAATTTCTTTTTAAGAACGAATTTGTAGAATGCACACCTCCTCCAGCAAAAAGAGGCACGGATTGAGGATGCAAACAGTTCACGACCTTCTGTTATTGTGTATGACACACCTTCTACATCAACCTTAGAGGGCGAGAATGACATCAGCCCTAGTGCACGACATTGCATTCAGGAAAGTGAGTCTATGGCCCCGCAATATGTTATTAATGTGAAATTAAATTTATTGATATTTCTAGAAAATAGGCTACCAGTCGTTAATGATACATTCTTTCAAAGGAATTCATCCTTTTTGACACTAATACTGCAGAGTGATTTAATCTCCTCGATAAACAGGTGGTATTAATTCAGCTTTTTGAAGTACATTCGGTTTTGCTAAGACCTTATGAATTAGCAGAGCAATCGCTTCACGGAAAAATAATAAGCTTTTTATTCCAGTTGAATTTTCTACAGTAAATCCTATGAATTGTTAGATGGGGAATGGGGGCTAGATGGTGCTTATGATGAATATTTTCATATGATATTTGTTTTCCATTTTGAGTACATCAGAAAACTACGAATATTGCAAATTTATGGCTATTATATTGCTAAATAGTGCCACTATTAAGTATGTTACATGTTACGATTTTCACTATTTTAGTGTGAGCGATGTATACGCTGCTTTATTATTTTTCTTTCTAGTAAATAATTCGCTGAGAAAACTAGGAAATCTATTGCAAATTTATAAGTATAATATTTCAATTTATGTTTGGGAGGGGAGGGAGACTGGGGTTGATAGTGAACTTTTAGTATACAAACGTTTTTTAAGTATATTGTTGTCATCTAAAAATCGTTTTTTTCTTATACGATTTTGATGTCCGGGAAGCATTTCCTTTGAGCGAAGAAGATGCAAAATTACTAATAAAATGTTCCGTT
>CM051271.1:32459020-32524020 GCA_027921565.1 Artemia sinica | reverse complement strand
ACTTGGTAGTAACAGGTTTTTCTCTTAATAGTATTAATTTTTTATAATAGCACCAAGTTTTTCGTCAAGCATTACAAATTTCTCATAGATGTAACAATTTTCTGTCATTGCTAATGAGTTTTTTCTTAGGAGAAACAATTGTTTGTTTATGATAACAAGTTTTTCAATAAAAGCAACAACTTTTTCCTTAATACTAACAAACTTTCACTTAATACTATCAAACTTCTCTTGGAACTAACAGGTGTTATCTTAAAAGTAACAAATCTTTTCTAATATTAACAAGTTTTTCCGGCAAAGATAAAAAATTTCTCTTAGAAGTAACAATTTTGTGTTTATGATTACAAGTTTTCTGTTAAAAGTAGTAGGTTCTTCTTAACACTAACAAATTTTCTCTTCGAAGTAACAATTTTTTCCTTAATGCTAACAAACGTTTACTTAATACTATCAAATTTATCTTTGAACAGGTTTTTTCTTAATAGTAGCAAACTTTTTCTAGTAGCAGCAAGTTTCCCGTCAAAGATAACAAATTTCTCTTAAAAGTAAAAATTTTTGTTTATGCTAACAACTTTTCTGTTGGAAGTAGTAAGTTTTTCTCAACACTAATAATTCTCTCTTCAAAGTAAAATCTTTTTTCCTTAATATTAACAAACTTTTGCTTAATATTATTAAATTTTTCTTGGAAATAAGAGGTTTTTCTTAATAGTAAAATATTTTTTCTAATAACAGCAAGTTTACCGTGAAA
Source organism: Artemia sinica (assembly GCA_027921565.1). Lineage (NCBI taxonomy): Eukaryota > Metazoa > Arthropoda > Branchiopoda > Anostraca > Artemiidae > Artemia > Artemia sinica. Next base: position 32,523,278 of record CM051271.1, on the reverse strand, counting down.
TATAAGATATTTCTCTTAGAAGTAGCATTTTTGTTTATTATTACAAGTTTTCTGTTTGAAGTAGCGAGTTTTTTTTTAACACTAACAAACTTTCTCTTCAAAGTAACAACTTTTACCTTAATACTTACAAGCTTCTACTTAATTTTATTAAATTTCCCTTGGAATAAACAGATTTTTCTTAATAGTAACAATTTTTTCCAATAACAGCAAGTTTACCGTCAAAGATAAGATGTTTCTCTTAGAAGTAAAAAATTTTTGTTTATGATAACAAGTTTTCTATTAGAAGTAGCATTTTTTCTTAGCACTAACAAATTTTCTCTTCGAAATAATAACTTTTCCCTTAACACTACTACCCCACTTTTAATTACTTCTACCAAATTTCTCTTGGAAGTAACAGCTTTTTCTTAATAGTAACAATTTTTATCTAATAGCAGCAAGTTTTCCGTCAACGATAACAAATTTCTCTTAGAATTAAAAATATTTTGTTTATGATAACAAGTTTTCTGCTAAAAGTAGCAAGTAATTCTTAACAGTAGCAAGTTTTACCTTCGAGTTTAAAAACTGTTTTCCTTAATACTAAGAAACTTCTACTTAATTTAATCATATTTCTCCTAATTGTAACGAAGGTTTTCTAATAACAGCAAGTTCACCGTCAAAGGTAAGATATTTCTCTTATAAGTAAGAATTTTTTATTTATGATAACAAGTTTTTTGTTAGAAGTAGCAAGTTTTTCTTAACACTAACAAATTTTCTCTCCGAAGTAACAAACAATTTTCTTAATACTAACGAACATTCACTTAATAGAAGTACTAATTTTTTGTTTAAGATAACAAGTTATCTATTAGTTCCAAGAGACATTCGTTACTGTTACTAAGAACCTGTTTCGCTAAGAGAAATTTGATAGTATTAAGTAAATGTTGTATTGTTTTATTAAGTAAGGAGAAAGTTGTTATTTTTAACGGAAAACTTGCTATTATAAACAAAATATTTTTACTTCTAAGGGAAAACTTGTTAGCATAGACAAACAAATTGTTACTTCTAAGAGAAATACAACAATTTTATGTTTATGATTAAACAAAAAAAAGTTTTTTTTTTTTAATGAAGGTAAGGAACGATGTTAAAGCTTAAAACGACCAGAAATTATTCTGTTTAAGAAGGTGGCTGTCCCCTCCTCAACGCCTCACTGTTTACGCTAAAGTTTTTTTATTGTTAAAAAAATAGAGTTGTGAGAAATTCAAACTTTAGCGTTAAGAACGAGGCGTTGAGGAGGGGACAGCCCCCTTCATGAACGGAATAATTTCTGTTCGTTTAGACTTTTAACATCGTTCCTTACTTTCAGTTAAAAAAACTTGTTTTTTTATTTCAATTTTGAGCGTTTTTTGAATTATTGCAGGTTTTGATTTTGGCTCGCCGTGCATGAATAACTAAAATAAAATTTGCATATTAATTTTACTTTTATTTGGTTAAATTGCTTTCTCGAAACTTGTTTAATTTTATTTACGAACGTTTTTATTAGTAATAAATATACGTAACTTAAGTATTAACTTCCGTAACAAACTTCTATATTCATAAATTTTTAATACGCATATTAGGTGGTTCACCCCCTAGTCAATACCTTGTTCTTTAAGCTAAAGTTCGAATTTTTTTCAAATTCTTTAAAAATAAGCTCTTAATCATAATCAGTTGATCTGTTGAAATCAGTTGAAAAACTTGTTGTGTTTTTTTACTTAATTTCTGATCTTTTTCTTTAATAATGCTGGGAAATCCGGCGCCCCCTTCGTAGCAATGTCTCTTCCCCCATGAAAACTTCCTTCAGGGAAAGATCCTCCCATATAACCCCCCAACCCCCCCCCCCCCCCCACCTACCAGAAAAAATCCCCCCTGAAAACGTTTGTATACTTACCAATAACCAATAATATCATTGATATCATATTTTTGACCATGCCAAACAAATGGCTGTCTCAAAATTTTGATCGGGTGACTTTTGGAAAAAAATTAGCGTGGAAGGGGGCCTAGTTGCCCTCCATTTTTTGGTCACTTAAAAAGGGCACTAGAACTTTTAATCTCTGTTCCAATGAGCCCTCCTACAATATTCTAGGACCATTAGGTCAATACGATCACCCCATGGGAGAAAAATACAAATAAACACGCATCCGTGATCTTTCTTCTGGCAAAAAATGCAAAATTCCACATTTTTGTAGATAGGTGCTTGAAAGCTCTACAGTAGGGTTCTCTGATACGTTGAATATTATGGTGTGAATTTCACTAAGGTTCTATAGCTTTTTGGGGGTCTTTCCCCCATTTTTCTAGAATCCGCCAAATTTTCTCAGGCGCGTAACTTTTGATGGGTATGACTAAAATTGATGAAACTTATGTATTTGAAATCAGAACTAAAATTTGATTCTTTTGATGTATCTACTGGTATCAACATTCCGTTTTTTAGAGTTTCGGTTACTATTGAGCTGGGTCGCTCCTTGCTTACAGTTCGTTACCACGAACTGTCTGTTAACAAGTTTTCTGATAGAAGTAGCAAGTTTTTCTTATCACTAAAAAAATTTCTCTTCGAAGTAACAACTTTTTCCTTAATACTAACAAACATTTTCTTAATATTATCAAATTTCTCTCAGAAGTAGCAGGTTTTTTCTTAATAGTAACAATTTTTCCTAATAACAGCAAGTTTACCGTCAAAGATAAGATATTTCTCTTAGAAGTAACAAATTTTCTGTTAGAAGTAGCAAGTTTTTCTTATCACTAACAAATTCCCTCTTCGGAGTAACAACTTTTTCCTTTACACTCAAAAACTTTTACTTACTTCTACCAAACTTCTCTTGGAACTAACAGCTTGTTCGTAATACTAACAATTTTTTCTAATAGCAGCTAGTTTTACGTCGAAGATAAAACAAATTTCTTAGAAGTACCAATTTTTTATTTTTGATGACAAGTTTTCTGTTAGAAATAGCAAGTTTTTACTAACACTAACAAATTTTCTCTTTGAAGTAAAAAGTTTTTTTCCTTAATACTAACACACTTTTACTTAATATTATTAAATTTCTCTTGGAAGTAACAGCTTTTTCTTTAGAGTAACAATTTCTTCTAAAAACAGCAAGTTTACCGTCAAAGGTAAGAATTTTATCTTAGAAGTATCAATTTTTGTTTATGATGACAATTTTTCTGTGGGAAGCAGCAAGTTTATCTTAACACTAACAGTTTTTCTATTTGAAGTAACAGCTTTTTTCTTAACACTAACACATTTTCTTTTCGAAGTGAAAACTTTTTCCTTAATACTAACAAACCTTTACTTAATATATATTCAAATTTTTCATGGAAATAACAGGTTTTTCTTAACAGTGACACATTTTTTGTGATAACAGCAAGTTTTCTGTCAACGATAAAATATTTCTCTGAGAAGTAAAAATTGTTTGTTTATGATAACAAGTTTTCTGTTAGAAGTAGCAAGTTTTTCTTAACACTAACAAATTTTCTCTTCGAAGTAACAACTTTTTCCACAACACATACAAACTTTTACTTACTTCTATCAAATGTCCCTTGGAAGTATCAGCTTTTTCTTAATATTAACAATTTTTTATAATAGCAGCAAGTCAAAGATAACAAATTTTGTCAAAGATAACAAATTTCTCTTAGAAGTAACAATTTTTTGTTTATGATAACAAGTTTTCTGTTAGAGGTAGGAAGTATTTTCTTAACTCGTATCAAATGTCTCTTTGGAAGTAACAGGTTTTTCTAAATAGCAATAATTTTTACTAATATCAACTAGTTTTTCGTCAAAGATAACAAATTTCTTTTAGAAGTAACAATTATTGTTTATGATAACAATTTTTCTGTTTGAAGTAGCAAGTTTTTTTTCTCAGCACTAATATATTTTTTTTTCTTTGAAGCAACAACTTTTTCCTTAATACTAACAAACTTTTACTTAATACTATCAAATTTCTCTTGGAAGTAACAGGTTTTTTCTGAATAGTAACAATTTTTTCTAATAGCAACAAGTTGTCCGTCAAAGATAAAAAAATTTCTCTTAGAAGTAACAATTTTTCGTTTGTGATAACAAATTTTCTGTTAGAAGTAGCAAGTTTTTCATAACACTAACAAATTTACTGTTCGAAGTAACAAATTTTTTCTTAATACTAACAAACTTCTACTTAATTCTACCAAATTTCTCATGAAAGTAACAGCTTTTTGTTAATAGTAGCAAATTTCTTCTAATAGCAGCAAGTTTTTCGTCAAAGATAACAAATTTCTCTTAAAAGTATTTCTCTTAGCAAGTTTTTCTTAACGATAAAAAATTTTTTCTTCGAAGTAACAACTTTTTTCTTAATACTGAAAAACATTTAAGATTTTTCTCTTAGAAGTAACAATTTTTCTGTCTATAATAACGAAATTTTTTGTTAGAAGTAGCAAGTTTTTCTTAAAACCAACAAATTTTCTCTTCGAAGTAACAATTTCCTGTTCATTTTAATTTCGCTTTTCGAAGTAACAGGTTTTTGTTAACACTAAGGAAGTTTGTCTAATAGAAGCAATTTTTTGTCAGAGATAATACACTTGTCTTAGAAGTAACAATTTTCTGTTTATACTATTATGTTTTCTGCTAGAAGTGGCATTTTTTTCTTAACACTTAACTTTATTTTGAGGTCAGAACTATTTCTCTAATGCTAAAAAACGTTTTACATAATATTCTCAAATTTCTTTTGGAAGTACCAGATTTTCTCTTAATATTATTAAATATTTTCTAATAGCAGCAAGTTTTTCGTCAAGGATAACAAATATCTCATAGAAGTAACAATTGTCTGTCTATGCTCACAAGTTTTCTTTTAGAATTAACATTTTTTTGTTAATTATAACAAAATGTCATTAAAAGCAACAACTTTTTCCTTAATTTTAACAAACATTTACTTAATAATATCAAAAGTCACTTGGAATTATTAGGTTTTTTAAATATTAACTATTTTTTCTAATAGCAGCAAGTTTCCCGTCAAAGACAACAAATTTCTCTTAGAATTAACAATTTTTGTTTATGATCACAATTTTTGTATTAGAAGAAGTAAGTTTTTCTTAGTACTAAAATATTTTCTTTTCGAGGTAACAACTTCTTTTAATACTAACAAACTTTTACTAAATACTATCAAATTTCTCTTGGAAGTAACAGGTTTTTTCCTAATAGTAACAATATTTTCTAATAGCAACAAGTTTTCCGTCAAGGATAACAAATTTCTCTTAGAAGTAACAATTTTTAGTTTTCTAGAAATTTCTAGATATTTCTCTAGAATTTTTTTTCTAATAGCAGCAAGTTTATCGTCAAAGATAAGGTATTTTTCTTCGAAGTAACAATTTGTTCGTCTATAATAACAAGTTTTCTGTTAGAAATAACAAGTTTTTTCTTAACACTAACAAATTTTCCCTTCGACGTAACAGCTTCTTCCTTAATTCTAACAAACATTTACTTAATTATATAAAAGTTCTCTTGAAAGTAACACGTCTTTTCTTAATAGTAACAATTTTTTCTAATAGCGGCAAGTTTTCTTTCAAACAAAACAAATTTCTCTTACAAATAATTATTTTTTGTTTATGATTACAAGTTTTTTTTGTTAGAAGAAGCAAGTTTTTTACTTAACACTAACATATTTTCTCTTCGAAGTAACAACTTTCTCCTTAATACTAACAAACATTTACTTAATACTATCAAATTTCTTTTGGAACAGGTTTTTTTCTTAATAGTAACAATTTTTTTAATAGCAGCAAGTTTCCCGTCAAAGATAACACATTTCTCTTAGAAGTAACAATTTTTATTTATGCTAACAATTTTTTTTCTGTTGGAAGTAGTAAGTTTTTCTCCACACTAACAAATTTCTCTTCAAAGTAAAATCTTGTTTCCTTAATACTAATAAACTTTTACTTAATATTATCAAATTTTTCTTGGAAGTAACAGGTTTTTCTTAATAGTAAAAATAATTCTAATAACAGTAGGTTTACCGTAGAGGGTTATGATATTTCTCTTAGAAGTAACAATTATTTGTTTATGATACAAAGTTTTCTGTTAGAAGTAGCAAGTTTTCCATAACACTAACAAATATTCTCTTTGAATTAAAAACTTTTTTCTTTAATACCAACAAACATTTACTTAATTCTATTATATATCTTTTGGAAATAAACAGCCTTTTCTTAATAGAAACAAATTTTTTCTTATAACAGCAAGTTTGCCGTCAAAGGTAAGATATTTCTCTTAGAAGTAACATATTTTTATGATAACAAGTTTTCTATTAGAAGTAGCAATCTTTTCTTAACACTAACACATTTTCTCTTCGAAGTAATAACTTTTTACTTAACACTAACAAACTTTTAATTACTTCTACCAAATATCTCTTGGAAGTAACAGCTTTTTCTTAATACTAATAGCTTTTTTCTAATAGCAGCAAGTTTACTGTCAAAGATAAGACATTTTTCTTAGAAGTAACAATTTGTTCGTCTATAATAACAAGTTTTCTGTTAGAAGTAGCAAGTTTTTCTTAATACTACAAATTTTCTCTTCGAAGTAACAACTTTTTCCTTAATTCTAACAAACATTTACTTAATTATATAAAATTTGTCTTGAAAAAACAGGTTTTTTTTTCTTAATAGTACAATTTTTTCTAATAGCGGCAAGTTTTCTGTGAAAAATCACAAATTTCTCTTACAAATAATAATTTTTGTTTATGATTACAAGTTTTTTGTTAGAAGAAGCAAGTTTTTCTTAACACTAACAAATTTTCTCCTCAAATTAACAACTTTCTCAATAATACTACCAAGCATTTACTAAATACTATCACATTCCTCTTGGAAATAACAGGTTTTTACTTAATAGTAACTATTTTTTTCTAGTAACAGCAAGTTTACCGTCAAAGGTAATATATTTGTCTTAGAAGTAATAATTTTTTGATAAAGATAACAAGTTTTCTGTTAGTTCCAGAGAGACATTTGTTACTGTTATTAAATAACCTGTTACTTTCAAGAGAAATTTGATAGTATTAAGTAAATGTTGTATTGTTGTATTAAGTATGGGAAAAAGTGTTACTTTGAACAAAAAATTATTATCATAAACAAAATCTATTTACTTCTAAGAGAAAACTTGTTAGAATAGACAAAAATTGTTAATTCTAAGAGAAATACTACAATTTCCTGTTCATGATAATTATTTTTCTGATAGAAGTAGCAAGTTTTTTCTAGAAATTAAGAAATTTCTCTTAGAAGTCACAATTTTTTGTTTATGATAACAAGTTTCTGTTAGAAAAAGCAAGTTTTCTTAATACTAACAAAATTTCTCTTCGGTGTAACAACTTTTCTTAACACTAACAAACGTTTAGTTACTTCTACTCAAGTTCTCTGGGAAGTAACAGCGTTTTCTTAATAGTAACAAATTCTTTATGAAAGCAGCAAGTTTTCGTCAGAGATAACAGATTTCTCTTAGACGTAACAATTTTTTGTTTGTGATAACAAGCTTTCTATTAGAAGTAGCAAGTTTTTTCTTAACCCTAACAAATTTTCTCTTCGAAGTAAAAACTTTTTTCCTTAATACTAACAAACTTTTACTCAATTCTATCAAATTTCTCAGTCTATGCTAACAAATTTTCTGTTAGAAGTAGAAAGATTTTCTTAACGCTAACAAATTTTTCTCTTCGAAGTAACAATTTTCTGTTTATTTTAATTTCTCTTGGAAGTAATAGGCTTTTCTTAATAGTAAGGAAGTTTTTCTAATAACAGCAAGTTTTTTGTCAGAGACAAGATACTTCTCTTAGAAGTAATAGTTTTCTGTTTATGCTAGTTTTTCGTTAAAAGTAACAACTTTTTCCTTAATACTAACAAACTTTTACTTAATACTATCAATTTTCTCTTGGAAATAACAGGTGTTTTCTTAATAGTAACAAATTTTTCTCTAATAGTAACAAGTTTTCCATCCAATATAACAAATTTCTATTAGAGGTAACAATTTTTTGTTTATGATACCAAGTTTTCTGTTAGAAGTAGCAACTTTTTCTTAACACTAACAAATTTCCGCTTCGAAGTAAAAACTTTTTTCGTTAATAATAACAAACTTTTACTTAATATTGACAAATTTCTCTTGGAAGTAACAGCTTTTTCTTAATAGTAACATATTTTTTCTAATAGCAGCGAGTTTGCTGTCAAAGGTAAAATCGAAAGTTTTTCTTAGCACTAACAAATTTTCAGTTAGAATTAAAAGTTTTTTCTATAATATAAAACTTTTACTTAATATTATTAAATTTCTCGCGGAAGTAACAGGTTTTTCTTAAAGTAACAATTTTTTTCTAATAACAGCAGGTTTACCATCAAAGGTAAGATATTTCTCTTAGAAGTAACAATTTTTTTATGATAACAAGTTTTCTATTAGAAAAAGCAAGTTTTTCTAAACATCAAAAAATTTTCTCTTGGAAGTAACAACTTTTTCCTTAACACTAGCAAACGTTTACTTACTTCTACCCAAGTTCTCTTGAAAGTAACGGCTTTTTTTAATAGTAACAATTTTTTGTAAAGGCAGCAGGTTTTCCGACAAAGATGACAAATTTCTCTTAGAAGTAACAATTCTTTGTTTATGATAACAAGTTTTCATTAAGAAGTAGTAAGTTTTACTTAACACTAATAAGTTTTCTCTTTGAAGTAAAAACTTTTTTCCTTAATACTAACAAACTTTTACTTAATATTATAAAATTTCTCTTGAAAGTAACAGCTTTTTCCTAATAGTAACAATTTTTTTCTAATAACAACAGGTTGACCGTCAAAGGTAAGATATTTCTCTCAGAAGTAACATTTTTTGTTTGTAATAATAAGTTTTCTGTTAGAAGTAGCAAGTTTTTCTTAACATTAAAAAAATTTCTCTTCGAAGTAACAACTTTTTCCTTAAGGCTGAACGGTATGAGAACCGAAAATTAGCTATGCAGAAGAGATTTTACTGTGAAAAAATGGGACGGTTATCTTTTGATGAATACAAACGAGTTTAGAAGACGGTCCTTAACTTGACTCTGCAAACTTTGAAAAGCAGAGTTTCAAGCTCTCACCTGATTTTAAAATACAAAATCGCAAAAAAGGCAAAAAAGTGGACAGATATGTAGATTTTTGTTTCCCTCTCAGCATTAGCCTTTAGTCAAATTGAGAAAAACTATAAATTTAAAACAGAAGAAGGATCAATTAAAAAAAACGTAAGGACGTTTGATAAAACATTGACAGGAAAGAATACACTTATTTAGCAAGGGCACCGGCGGAAAATTTTTCGGGGGGCAGACGCCAAAATAGCAATGGTGGTTGGGGATAGGGAATATATTCCAGGATATTTAGGTTTGTAGGAATAATTTTATTTTTCATTACTTTTAGTGAAAGACTCTCAGATAAAAAGACCAACTAAACTTGTGTGCAAAAGGAAAAAAATACAGCAAATTTTAAACAACAAGTAATCCTGGCAAAGGGATCACTTTATTTATCAATAATATATGTAATTACTATGCATGTAATCTTAAAAGAAAATCAGATTCAAACCAAAATTATAGAAAGATTTATTGCTTCCATAGATTATAACAGATGTAGACTTGTCTTTATGCAATTTCCTACTCACTAGAATTGTTTACAGAAAGAGTAGAGATGCTCAAAAATCATCCTGCCTGTATAGATACCACGTCTTGATCTTATACCGGTCATGTAAAATGTACCTCTTTCATAACAGGAAAATTTTCTACCTCGAACTTAAATCCCTTTTATATTCAGACATTTGAAAAATTTACAGAACAGCGAAAGAAAACTAAATTTAAACTTACTATCCAGCTGTCAAATTGATCCTCTTTCTTTTTATTAGCCTATTCGACTAAATAAAATGAACAGGTTAAAAAAAAATTCACAGGAAAATCTTATCAAATAGTTTGTGATAAAAAACTGGAAGTAAAAAGTGACTGCAGCTAATATCCACCAAAAATAAAAATGGAATCCTCTTGACAATTACTAGACCGAAAGTATTGGCTTTTTATGCTTATTCTAAATATATAAACTTAATACAGTTTAATGTTACTCACCCACAACTAAAATATTGAGAGAATTTGCCTAGTTTTTGAAAAAAGGGGAACACCCCCAGAAATGTGAACAATCTTATTGACAATCCCTTAGTAAAAAAAAATCATATCAGAGAACTCTACGATAGAGGTTTCAAGTTCCAATCTTCAGATGTGGAGTTTCGCATTTTTTTTTCAAAAGAAGCATCGTCGATGCATATTTAGTTGTTTTGCTTTTTCCCAGGGGTGATTGTATCAAAGTGAATATCCAAGATAATTGGGAGGGATGTCATTCAAACGTAAATTGAAAGCTCTTTTTTAAATGACCATACACGTTGGGCCAGAAGAAAGTCTAGTTTTCTGCCATTATATGGCACCAAACTACGACTTTACCCCAAAGACGACGAATTTGCAATCAATTTTAAATTATAAGAAGTTAATTGATTTGAAAAGTACCAATAACTATATTTTATACTTCCCAGTTGCAAATGAAGTAAAACCAAACGGTGGCAGTACTGGATTCAACCAAGTTGAGTCACTTTATTTGTAATGAAATTAGGCTATATGTTTGGTGATCTGTAATTGCTTATCAGCTACAATTAGGGGGGTGAGTCATTCTTTAGGTGGGGATAGGCTAGATTCCTTAAAAAGTACATATTAATGGACCCACTGCTTACTCTTCATTAGGCTTCTGATAAATGTTAAAAGAGGTAGAGAGAGGATTCGGAATTAATTAAAATGTTTCTCTATAGAGCTAAAATATTATATTCCCATATCTACCCAGCACAGAGGAGGGGGAAAAGCAAGGCATGCCATCATCAGCCCCTCCAGTGAATTTCTTTGGGGCTGGCAAGTACTGCTAGGAACTTAGTTTTCAGCAATTTCAAATGGTATATTTTTCTTTTTCTATTAATATGAAGTACTTCAATGTATTTAAATACATGAATGCAATGTATTTATTGATAAGAAAATCCTATTGCAGAGCTTGTGATGGCTTCATTTATATAAAAGATCAAAAGTCTTTCTCATCCTTAACTCCTTACTCTTTACTGTGAAGTTTGGCTTTTGTTTAAATTTTTAAAGAAGATTTACAATTGGAAAAAAAAAGATTTTTGGAAAAGGGGCCAGTCCCCCTTATATACAAAATAATTTGAATTTGTTTTAAGTTTTAAACTTGCTCCTTACTTTAATTGAAAAATATTTACTATTTGTTTAATTACACCTCTTGAGATTGTAAAGAATTATGAATGCAATACTTTTGGTAACGCGGAAAAAAGATCAATATTTCAATGATCTCTGTTTGGATTTTGATGTTAATCAAACAGTTCATGATATCTGACGGTAAGTAAGGAGAAACTATAATGTATATGAGAGGATTTGCACCCTCCGAAACACCTGGGCTCTTTAAATTTGTCCCAATTCTTTAAAAACCACTTCTGAAATACAAAGGTCGTTTAAATAGAGCAATACATAACTTTTTTTTAAGTTCCGAAAAACTTTAGCGAGAAGATCGACCTGTTCAAGAGGTGGCAACCCCGCTCATATACATAATAATTTCTGTTCGTTTTAAGTTTTTATGTTGCTACTTACTTTTAGTTGATTTTTTTTTTATATGATGATGCTTAGAGACAAACATTGTTCTAAACGCAATGGAAAAAGTATATCAATTAAAGTAAAGTATATAAAATGAAAAAAGTAAGTAATTACAAAGCAATAGACGAAAAAATAGCCTACTTACAAAAACTAAGAAATAAACTCCCAGATGTCTGTTCTGTTGAGCAATGTCGAAGCTTAGAACGGATATTTTTTAACAATATCGACAGTTTTGGAAATGGTTATCAAACACCAAAACGTATAATGCCTTTAGACATGTAAGTATTTATAAAAAGTAACGCATTATCAAAGTAGTTTGGTCAAAGTAAAACGTTAATTTAAGATTAAGAAAATCAAATAAAAATTTTTATTAAATATTTTCGATTTAATTTTGAATACCAAAAACCAATATTTTTGACACCTTTTATACTTCATATCCGTAGAAAATTAAATCTTTTTCAAAGTGGCAACTAGGTAAATACAATCACTCCTTGAAAAGACAAAAGCCGTATCCACTCAGGGAGAAAAAATTCCCAGCATTCCGTTTAGGGGAAACATTTCTGATTATCGTGGCTTCATATATCAGCTCACGGGTACTCTTGCGATGCAAGCAAATATTGATGGCACATTTTTTATCGAAATTACCCCTTATTAAGTTGTTTATTATAATCATACGAACTTTCTTGTGTACTTATAACTGCACTAATTACTAATCAACAAATACATATTTAGGATCACCATAATAGGCTGATTCTTTGATTTAATGTTATCAATAGTCAGGCTCTTATACTTTCGTTATTTACAAGGATCGTTATTTACTTACTATTCGTTACTATGAAGAATTTGATTATTTTTGTTGTTGTTGTTGCTCGAACCAAATCATATAACAAAAATGTTTCTCGAAAACTAGAAAAGGGTCACTCAGTCACAAATTAGAACTTGTGTTTTCATTATTAAGGGTCAAAATCTATTGGCAGGCAGCCACCAATGGAGCAACGCATATTTTTTCCATGGTTTTTCTCTATTCTGATCTCTTTTCTTTGGTTTCCTTATAATTACTTTAAGTACCAAATATCCAGGGGCCATGCCCCCCCCCCTTCCGGCGCCCATATTATTTAGGGTTAATTTATCGACAATAGATAGATTACGCAATTTTTTTATTGTTTACACAGGACTTGTCATTAGGAAAGGGAAAAATGTTCGAACCCTGGTTGTGTTACAGAATAGTAAGGGTCTAAATGGGAAGTTTCGTTGGATGCTTAGGGGTATTTCGATCTAAATAAAAATCTACTGTGTGCATCCTGGTTATATGGAAGGAGGAATAAAATTTCAAAAATAATTATATAGAGAAAAAACGTAAGGATGACTGATAAATTATTGACAATAAAGAATACGGTTATTCTGGGGCAAACTATTTGACAATTTAAAATTATGCAATTTTTCGACTGTTTACACGCAGGATTTATCACTAAGAAAGAATAGAATGTTTCAAACCACATGTGTTCCATAAGACTAAGCGTGTCAATGCGGAATGCTAGTGAAGGTTGAGGGGTATTTTTTTTAGCTAAATCAAAGGGCATTATGGACAAATGGCTTATACAAAAGGCGTATCTGTAATATCTTAGGAATAGCTAAGGGTTTTTGAAACTTTCAGGCCCCCTACTGCTGCTACTTTAGCAACGACTGTGACCATTTATTAATTTGACTGTAACTACATGTGACTGTGACCACTTCCAATTGCGACTGCTTTCAGGTAATTCTAAAAACGTTTTTTATCAACGCAAGAGCATATGATTTGAATGCGGGTTGTTAAAAACTTCTATCAGCAATAGCCTTAAAAGAACCGAGGGTATTAAGGTAAAAATCTCAGGGCTTGTTGAAAGGGATGTCTGAAAGTAATTGAAGGGAAGAGGCTAAATATCTGACAACTCAGATTTATATACCTGTTATGCCTCGCTCCAAACAGACCGTGAGGCAAAGAATGAAAAATTATGCGATTTATCGATTGTTTCCATGTAGTATTTATATATTACATGGGCTATATCCTGGGTTAACAAGAAAAAGGATGAAGATATTACGGTGAAACTTCATGACGTTTTCAATTCACTTAAAACTTTCAATTTTCAGCTGAATGGGAACCTTCCAAGGTTTCTACAACAACTCCTTCCATGCCAAAAAAGATTAATCAATTGAAACTTTATTGCTCTTTACTTATATTGCGTTTCAGAAATTTTTATTAAAAACCGCTAACAATTTCTTTATTTCAACACAAAATTTAAAGAGGGCTAATTGAATTACTACTACTACTACTAACAACTCATCGCAGCACCAAGCCGCCTGAGGCCAACACAGCTACGCACGCTCCTCCTCCACCCCAATCTATTCAAAGCCTCCCTTTTTACACCCGCCCACGAAGTTCCCATTTCCTTTAAATCTTTCTTTATGACGTCCTCCCAACCCAGACGGGGACGACCTGCTTTCCGTTTAGAGCCCTAGATGGTTGGCCGAAAAGAACAATCTTCGGCAATCTGTCATCCTTCATCCGAACAACATGCCCTAACCACCTCAACCTTTCTTTCATTATAGACCTAGAAAGTGGTATTGAACCACATTTTTCGTATAGCCTATTGTTTGAAATACGGTCAGTCAGCCGGGTACCCAGAACAATCCTTAAGCAATTTCTCTGGAAAACATCTAGCAAATCTTCATCCGCTTTTTCGGAGCGTCCATGCTTCAGAGCCATATTTGACCACTGTCATCACTGTAGCTTCTAAGATTCTAATCTTGGTTTGCAGACTTATCTTCCTATTCTTCCAGACTTTTTTTAACTGTGAAAAAACACCCTGAGCCTTGGCTATTCTATTTTTAACATCTTCACTGCTCCCACCATCTTTACTAATAATACTACCAAGGTAAGTGAAACTGCCCACCTGATCAATCTTTTCATTACCCAACGTCACCTTTTCATCTTCACTTATTCCTAGCCTTAGTGACTTGGTCTTCCTAACATTAATTTTCAAACCAATACTAGCACCCTGAACTCGCAAAACCTCTAAAACTTCATTCATTTTGCTCACACTTTCATCTAGGATGCTTAAATCATCAGCATAATTAAAGTCCAGGAGACTTTTTCCTCCCCATTTGATTCCGTGGTCTCCCATTGCCTTTCCTGTGCTCCTTAAAACAAAGTCCATCAAAATAATCCATATAAAGGGGGATAGAACACAACCCTGCTTAACTCCTGATTTAATACAAAACCAGCTGCTAACCTCATTTCCTACCTTAACCGCAGCAGTGTTATTCTCGTACATAGCACTAATCACTTTAATGTATTTGTCTGGTATACCATACAAGGATAAAACCTTTACTAAAGCTCCTCTATCACACAGAATCGAACGCTTGCTCATAATCTATAAAACTAAGGACCAAAGGTGTTTGAAAACTTAGGCACTTCTCAATTATTAACCTAAGAGTGAAAATTTGGTCAACACATCCTCTACCTTTTCTAAAACCGCACTGCTCTTCTCTTAAAACTTTGTCTACGGCATCTCTCAGTCTAAAAAGTATCATATTACTAAGCAATTTGCTACCTACAGAGACCAGACTAATGCCTCGATAATTACCACACTCACTTTTATCACCTTTCTTATAAAGTGGCTTAATTAAGGTTTTCCTAAAATCATTAGGTACTTCCCCTTTTTCAAAAATCATATTCATAATCTCCAATAACTTATTTCTAACCTCAGAGCCACCATATTTAAGAAACTCATTTACTACCCTATCAGCACCTGGAGCCTTATTATTCTTTAATCCTTTTAGTACTGTTTCTAATTCCTCCTCACAAAACAAATCTTCCTTCACATCCAGGTATCACAAACTTTTTCATTTTCCTCTATATTTTTTCCTGCAACTCTATCTCGGTTAAGCAAATTCTCAAAATGTTCGGCCCATCTCGCTTTAGCTTTTGTCTTATCGCTAATTGCCACCCCATTCCTATCTTTAACTGGGACAAGTCCGGATTGACTACTACCTCTCAATTTGTTAACGTGCCAGTACAATATTTTACTATTATGCCGTCTAGCTGCATCTTCTAAATCCTCGGCAATTTTATCCATGGCCTCCACTTCACACCTCCTTAGTTCATATTTCAATGCTTTCTCCACTTTCTTTACATTTCTTTTGTTTTCATGTGATCTATCACTCAGATAATTCTTGTACAAGTCCTTTCTCCTTTCTATTAAACTTAAAGCTTTTTCACTAATATTCTTAGCTGCAGTTCTAGCTTTCTTCCCTAATACCCCTTCAGCAACTTCACAAATTATTTTTTCTAAAATTATTCCAACCATCTTCCACATTATCAAATTTTAAGCTCTCAAGTTTAGTATTCAACTGTTCCTGGAAAGTTTCTCTCAAATTCTCATCCTGGAGTCTACTAACATCATAACTTCCCGGGAGGTAATTACCCTTCCGATATTTCAGCTTTAAATTAACCCTTGACACTACTAGATGGTGATCTTTACTTTTAACATCAATAACAGCACTCCTATATACCCTAGTATCTTGTATTGATCCTGCCAGTCTTCGATTTACTATAACATAATCAATAAGGTTTGCTGTCTTACCATCACGTGAATACCATGTTAGCTTATGAGCCATTTTATGACCAAACACCGTATTGGTTATAACTAGATTGTTATACCTACAAAATTGCAAAAGTCTGTATCCATTACTGTTTTCTTTTCCTACACCAAATTTACCTAAGCTGGGATACCATCTATCCATATTTCTACCAACCTGGGCGTTAAAATCTCCCAGCAATAACATCATATTTCTACCTGGGACCTTGTCTATTTGCTCCTGTAACTGTAAGTAGAATTCATCTGAGTCACTAGTATCTCCATCAGTCGGTTCTACAGGGGCGTATACTACTATAACTGATACCTTGAACTTTCTAGTCATAAAATGAGCAATTAGTATTCTATTATTAATACCTTCCCAGCCTAAACAAGACTTAGCAGCTTCCTTATTCATCATGAGCCCTACTCCCTGTCTATGTAACCCATCCTTCCTGCCTGAGTAAACAAATTCTATATCACCTAATTTCATGCTTCCTACCCCTGGGATATGAGTTTCTACTGAAACTCCTAATAGATCCAGTTCGAATCGTCTGAATTCGTCAGTCAAAATGTCGATACGATAGTCATTTTTTAATGTCGTAACATTCCAAGTTCCAATTTTCATGTTCTTTAAATCATTGAAATTTTTTTCGCCTCAGGAAAAGCAATGATCCCGGATACCAGTGCAGGACGGGGATCACATATCTTCTCAAGTCTACACCGAAGTGCTTAAGCCGGCTTAGAACCGGACAGCAAGAAGTCCCTGGGACCTCCATGAATGGAGGCTTTGTGCAATCCTGGGCCCAACTTGGTCACAACATGGTTTTCAGCGCTTGGCGATGCTCTTCTATCAACAAGAGTCGAAATCCTGCACAGACAATCTCAAGCCTATTACCTCCGACTCATTATATATTCATGCCTACAAATATTATGCTACTACGGGGAGGCAACCCGTAATAGATAAATTAGCTAGGAAGAGGTTTTTCAGCCCAAAGACGCCCATCAAAACATACCAATCCCAGAAGAATTGTCCATTAGTCAGAATCCCGTGCGAATGCTGTGTCGTTACTAGGCTATAATTTCCTCGAGGGGAGCCACTCCTCAAGTGGGAATAGAGTTGACCGCAAGGTCCCCAGTCTTGCAGGTACCCCGAAAAGGTCGAGGCAGCCCTTTGCAGAGGCCGTTGTCCATAGATCTGGATCTTACGCCCTGCCACAGTTGTCCTCCTATAGAGGATCCTCCCGCGATGGTGTTCTGCATCACCATGCAATTTATTAATATATAATATTAATATATATACATTAATACACATATACATGATATATACATACACATATATACATATATATATATATATATATATATATATATATATATATATATATATATATACTAATATACACATATTACTAATATATATATATTAACATATACATATACTCAACACATACATATTAAGATATTACCAAGATAACTTGCCTGGTAGCGAGGAAACTCAAAAGGCGCATGACAAAATAAGGAAAAGAAGAAAGAAGACATTAAGCAACTTAGAATGTCAGATGAAATATCAAAGACTGAAAATCCTCAAATAAATTCCACAGTAGAACACCATTGGTAGAATACTAGAGAAAATGGACAAAGCAAAACAGCTGCAAAATCACAGCTGCAATATATATATATATATATATATATATATATATATATATATATATATATATATATATATATATATACATACATACATATATATATATATACATATATATATATATATATACATAAATATGTATACGAATGAATGAATTCAAATATATATATACATACATATATACATATATACATATATATATATATATATACATACATATATACACACATATATATTTAAATTTTTTACATATATATTTTTTATATACATATTTTACACATATATATATATTTTTACATATATATATTTTTTATATATTTCATATATATGAAATATATAAAAATTATTTTGATAAAATAATTTGTTCTGGTACAAAAAAACTAATCACAGTGAGTGGAGAGAAACAACACACCCTATAGAAACAACAAATACGCATATCATTAGGTCGTAACAAAACGCACTACGGAAAACACATTTCATACCTCTTTCCCTACATAGCATGATCAAATAGAAAACAATTTAGTTACTTAAAAGAAAAAAATACTTTGTCAGTATTAATTATTCGGTATGGTATGAAAAAAAAGATGTAGAAACAGTGCAATTCATCCTTTCTTCTAGCCTAAACACTTTGCCAGCAAAATTCTTATTACACTTCGAAAATTTATATATTGAATTTTTTGACTTGCTTCCAATTTAACTCTGTCCAAAAAAAAAATGTGAAAATAGGGGTACACAAGCATTCTACAGTTTAACAGAGTTAGCTTTGGGAAAAAATTTGAGTAAATATAAGTATTCTGCAAAAACATGCTTTATGAGTGATGATGAATTAGAAGAATCGTTCCTCTCCAAGGGCACAAGTTCTTTCCATTCTTGGCAGTTTTGAAATCTTTGCTTTTCACGAAATGTTAGTGTCTCCTGACGTAAAATTCTGTAGTCGTCCTCAAGCAGGAACTAGCTATTATGTTTATCCTCTTTTCATACTAAGGATCAAGGTAAAAACTAAGATGTCAAAGTTTGCTAAGATGTTCACTTGGCTATTAGGCTTTTAGAATTTTTTTGAACTTGTTCATTTTTTTAGTTGAATAGGAAAATAAAAAGAAAGAGGGTCAATTTGACAGCTGGATAGTAAGTTTAAATTTTGTTTTTCTTTCGCTATTCTATTTTTTTTTCTTAATGTTTGAATATATAACAGATTTAAGTTCGAGGGGAAGAATCGTCCTGTAATGAAGAGGTATGTTATAAAATCAAAACATCGTATCTGTGCAGGCAGAATGATTTTTGAGTACCTCTACTCCTTGTGTAAATTATTCTGAGGTATAGGAAATTGCTTTAAGGCAAGTCTACAATTGTTATAATTCACGAAAGCAAACTTTCTGTAATTTTGGTTTGAGTTTAATTTCATTTTCAAATTAAATGCATAATAATTCTTAGAAGTAACATTTTTTGCTTATGATAACAGGTTTTCAATTGGAAGTAGCAAGTTTTTTTAAAACTAACAAATTTTCGATTCGAAGTAAAAACTTTTTCATTAATACTAACAAACTTATGCTTAATATTATCAAATTTCTCTTGGAAGTAACAGCTTTTTCTTAATAGTAACAAATTTTTCTAATAACAGCAAATTTACCGTCAAAGGTAAGATATTTCTCTTAGAAGTAACAATTTTTAGTTGATGGCAGCAAGTTTTCTGTTAGAAATAGCAAGTTTTTCTTAACACTAACAAATTTTTCTTCGAAGTTAGAAATCTTTACTTAATACAAACAAACTTTTACATAATTCTACCAAACTTCTCTTGGAAGTACAGCTTTTTCTTAATAGTAACAAAATTTTTTCTAACACCAGCAACTTTTCCGTCAGAGATAAAAAATTTCTCTTTGAAGTTAAATTTTTTGTTTATGATAGCAAGTTTTTTGTTAGAAGTGGCAAGTTTTTCTTAACACTAATAAATTTTCTTTTTGAAGTAAAAACTTCTTTCCTCAATACTAACAAACTTTTACATAATATTATCAAGTTTCTCTTGGAAGTCACAGGTTTTTCTCAATGGTAACAAATTTTTTCTAATAACTGTAAGTTTACTGTCAAAGGTAAGATTTTCTCTTAGAATTAACAATTTGTTGTTTATGATAACAAGTTTTCTGTTAGAAGTAGCAAGTTTTTTCTTAACACTAACAAATTTCCGAATTTCCGTAAAAAGGGCTAGTGCAATTGAATCATGTGAAAATTCCCAAACATAAATTTGAAGTGTTTGGTCTTCAATCTCTTGTGTGTAATGTAAATGGAATTCCACTCTACAGCTTGGCCTTTGATAAATCCTAGAGGACCCTATATGATTTGACAATGCAATTCCTAGATCGAGATTCACAACTATTTGAAATTGGTAGAACCAATGAAATGTTTGCAAAAAACTCACGGTATCATTGTGTTCAATTTGTCTTGTACTCAAGATATGAGTGTTATTCAAACGGGTACTGTGCGTCTAGAGTTTAAGATCGCTAAATCAAATTGAAACATATTGGGACATTACCCCTGATGACAGTGTTCTATTTAACTTGGCACCATGAACATAAATCAAATAATCAATCTATTCAATTTTGATCCCTACATGTCCAAATACAAATCCTATTGCATGCCCTCGGATTTCCTCGGCCACTTTCAAAGTGTTAACAATATCCTGATTATGGTTAATAGTAGTCGATCAGCTGTAGGCTAAAGACGGGACATTGGCTGTGCATCTTTCAAACAGCGAAGAATATTGAACTATTCGACCCTCTTGGCACACCGTATGCATTCTAAACGATTCACATCAAAAACTTTCTTGAGCAAAGTTGAAAATCTATTATTCCAAATCGGACTAAGATAAAAGATCTATAAACCAAAATCTGTAGTTTTCTTGCACTATTATATTTAGTCCGATGTCTTGGATATACTTACACTGAATTTCTCAGCATTTATGTACACATTCCTCGATTGAACGACTTTCTAGCTGAAAATACCCTTTCCTACCTATTTAATAATTTTAGTACCCTTAGAGTGAAATGCTTTAAAAATGTTTGTAAATTTGTTTATTAATAAAACTTGTATGTACAAAAGAGCCTTCATTCTTTAGACTTCTTTTTCAACGTATAATTAACCATCGGTAATGATAAGTGGTGGCACCTCATCAGGATTCAACTTTTACTCATCTTGGCATGCAAGGTCAGGGTCACATTATCTACAATATAATGTAACTTCATATTTATTATACCTCCTTGTAAAGTCAATAATATTATTTTGATTCATGTTATAAAATTCACATGTTTCAATTTGCTTACTTGAAGCAATATTATACACGATATTCTCATATGAAGGACCACTTTCTGCAACAGCCAAATAAAATTCAGTGGGTTATAATCACAGTAGTCAGTATCTTCACAGCGATGTCGTATAAACCAGACTCTCTTATTATTCCATCGATTAAAGCGTACACCAGGTTTTTCCTCCCAAAATATTTAACACCACAACGATACAGTCTCTTAAAAATAAACTGATATCACCTTTAGGGTTTTTACCAATCATACCAGGGTAAGTATTTTCCCATTGACCACATTTATCATAGTGACAATCGGAATAGAAGTAACCTCTAGTGCGAAAATCACAACCATCTTCAAGACAGAAATTACAGTCTTTAATTTGCACTGCGTATCCTCTATGCAATTTACATGGATTGCGTAATTTACACTTTTCATTATAGTCATCAACTATAGTTTAATTCTCACAGGATTACCAGCTGCCCAATGTATACAAACATAATTAACATGTGTAAAATATTTTTCAATGTTGATTATCTAACTTCCGAAAAGAAACTGACTTACGATCAATAAAATTAATATATTCTAGGATGAGTAGTAATCAAGTGACGTCACAAAACGTATTCGACTTGTTTGTTGTTGCTATGCGAAATGGCCTTCTTAAACGGATTTCTAGGTAGTGTTCAAAAGCAAATTCACAATATCATTTTGTTTTGTTTCAATTAATATGTTAATAAATTGAGCAGATGCATCTGGCCCAGGACGTAAAAGTTTCGAACTATAGTCCAAAGATGGAGACTCATTTCTCATTTTATCGTTAAGCATTCTTTTAGAATATATTTTCCTTTGAAGAGATAACTCTTGGAAATCGTCATCTAGAATCAAAAAATTTTCCAAAGTCACTGGATTCCGTAAGAATCTTTTTTCTCAAATCCAATAATTTTTAGTCTTGACCCTCTCACTACTTATTATAGACGAACAAAGAATGAAGATTCTTTCTCGCTAGTAAAATATCCGACACAAAAAATGTAACAAAGTCTTTTCTTTTTTATATATTGATTCAGATCATTGTCTTCAATATATTTCACTAATGCATTTAATCCATTTTGTAATCTTTGTATACACAATATATTCACTTTTTCTGCAAAGCATAACTGTTCTTTCAACTTGAAATTGCTCGATGATATTACATATCTTGCAAACATTTCGTCCCATTCTAGGGTTAGCCGACAATCCCTTGTAATTTCTACTGCTATGTTAGGCACTCTAGGTGTCATTTCACCATTGCTAGCGCCTTCAATATCCAATAGAGGAAAATCATGCATTACTAAAGAATATGCCAAGAACAATATCCTCAATGTTGACACACTGAACTCTTTTTCAGTAGTGAACCAGACCGTAAGATCTAACATCTCATGTGTCGTTGATCTTCAAAACTAGTTTAGCTGGATTATAAAGGTCCCCTGGAACCAAAACGAGTTACGCAAGATTACATCATCCTCGATAAATTTAACAATTCATGCAACTCCTATTGTGTAACTGGCAGCAGCATCTTGAAGAAAACATTTGCATAAGTAAACAAACAATCCCTATTAAGTAACTATCAGGTGTACTATACTATTACATAACAAGCAAGTGCACTAGAGTGTTTCGTAAGATTCAGATGCACGAAATAAAGTCTCAATGGGCCGGTTGGTCAAATAGTACACCCCCTACCTGTCTCTCTTAAAGTGCATATGGGGATACTACTACTGTTTTCTAAGCCATAACAACCAAGTTGTCAATATTATCAGAATCCATCCATAACTCCTACCACAATTAATGTAGGTAATTCTCGTGAGGCAATGCAATCGACACTTGAGGTCTGTTTCCACCCCCATAACAAATTATATTAGTAGCAATTTTACTATTAAATGTGTTTCCGTAAAAACAGGAAATTCTTAATATTAAGAGTTGATAGGTCCTAAAAGTTTTAAAAAACCGTCAACACGTTTTTAGCACAAATTCAAAATTTAGAAGAATAGAAATAGAATATTTTCTTTTCAACAGAACATTCAAACTGAAGCCCAATCAAAATGGCTGAAGGCTCATACATAGTGCGATTTTACTAATATCAAGATTTAGCTAGTGATAATTTGATCCAACAGGAATTCTAATAATTTGAATATTGACCTACCACTAGTTGTGTCGTGAAGGAGGGGGGATGGAGGAGGGGGATCATTCCCCCGCCCAATAATTGGGAAAACAATAACTTATTATGCAGCTTTAAAACTGTTGCTCGTTTTAAGTGTCAAGCTCGCTCTTTACTTTGAGCAAATAATTTTTTTTTTATTAATCCAGACTCGTTTTCAGCATAAGGAAAACGAAAAAATAGGGGTCCATTACACTTCATAGTATGTTCCACATTAATATTTTTGCCTTTGGAACTTTATCATTAACTAAAAATGTGAGCCTAGTTAATTGTAAAATTGAAAATGTTCTATGCTTACTGTTTCGTCACATTTGTTCTAATAAATGTTTCCCCTGATATTTAAGATGCTTTTATTTCCTAAAATCTATTATTTAAACATTAGATTATCTCGTTTTAAGACCTGAAAAGTGCAAATGAATACACCCTCTACATCGGCAAATAGGACAGAAATGAAACCATTGAAGAATAAGAAAGATGACATACTAAAATCTATTATTCTATTATACTAAAACCTATATTTAAAGACTAGATTCTCCTGTTTTAAGACTTGAAAAGTGCAAATGAATACACTCTCCACATCAGCAAATAGGACAGAAATGAAACCATTGAAGAATAAGAAGGTTGACATTCCGTATATATAAATTCCTGAATGAAAAGGAATCACTGAAAAAAAATAAGACTAATGGCTTTTTATAATGATGTTCGTGCTATAAATAGATATGTCAAATCGGCTATATTTCGGTCATGGAATTTTGTAGAGAGAATCCACTCCAGGAATCATTTAATTGTTTGAATTTGTGTTACCAGTATTTAATTGAAACTCTGATTCTCTTATTTGTCATTGAAATACCTAATAAGCGCTGATAACATCCTATTCCTTAGGATTCCCATACTAACCCACAAATGTAGGACTACCTCTCTATGTACAATAATATGCTGACTATTCACTATTTTTTGCTTTTCTAAGTATTTCTTTTAACCAGCTCCACAAAAAGAATTGACATAAATATGATAAAAATTATGACTGAAATTACTCGTATTTCACACAACGCCGAAGCTACTTGTGGGACATTTATCTCTGCATCAGCAGGTTGTACGAAATTTCTGCTGATAATAAAATAAATTGATTTTACGCAACATATGCATATTTTTCTCACAATTTTAGAAATTTTGTCTGCACGTATAAGCGGTACCAACCACATTTTTTTTCTATCGTTATCAGTTTTATCATGCAGCAGAAGAGACCAAGCTTTGCTTGTAAATAGACATAAAACAATATTCAGTGTAACCTCCTCTAGAAATCTATACCCCCCCTCCCATACAACCTGATTTACACAAGAAGAACTTTTGCGTAATTTTTAAAGAATTTGTTTCTTTTTAAACAAAGATACAAAGGGAAAGGTAATTTTTTAAACTCTAGAAATTAATTTTCCTTCCAATTGGCATCCCTGGGAATTTTTGATTAGCTTCAGGTTTCTGCCGCAGTGACGCCATTTTTTTTTGGATTTTCTTGATATTATTTGTCAAACAATGCCCAACAGATAAGTTAATAATTCTAACTTTAACTTTATCGAATATTTCAAATTTCAGTGTTCGGAGTATGTCCTTCTATGATGTTACTGAATCTATAGTAATACTTTGACTTCTATCCTGTATATTTACTCAGACAGCGCTAATGCGCTGCCTATGGTTTTTGTTTCAGCCCTATATGCCTCGCTGGTATTAATTTTATTTATTAATATTAATCGGTGAACCCACAAATAAGTCAATTTAACAAAAGGTCACTAATGATATTTGTATAAGTCACGTATATTAAAAGTTTAGTAGAGGTACAATTTAATTAAACTTATGTGTTAAGTGTTTGTTGTTCCCGACTCTGTCGAGTTTTCTCCCTGACGGGAACTTAATATGTTGTGTAAATATGGTATTAATAATAAAACCTTGAGCCTTAGTAAAACGAATTAAATCTTACAGAGTCAAAACCCATTTAAAATTACAAGCAAATGAATAGCGCGATACCCAGGGCTATTAGAATAGAGCTTAGTTCAATTATGAGATTGAGCATTCAGTGCTGGGCGTGAAAGTTGGGGGACGTGGAGGGTGAATATCTACTGCAGCATTAGTGGCGAATCAGGCTGAAGAAACCGAGTGTAAGTACCATTTACCATCGCCCACCTGAAAGCTTGTTTACGCTATGCTGCTTATTGTCTTCAGCTGCTCATTGCTGACATTTTTAGGAAAAGCCCTGCACCAGCACTTGTATTTATGACTGT
Organism: Artemia sinica; assembly: GCA_027921565.1. Taxonomy (NCBI): domain Eukaryota; kingdom Metazoa; phylum Arthropoda; class Branchiopoda; order Anostraca; family Artemiidae; genus Artemia; species Artemia sinica. Next base: position 32,497,633 of record CM051271.1, on the reverse strand, counting down.
TTAATGTGTTTTTATTGTTTATAATATATTGCGTAGTGCTTTTAAAAGCACCAAGTAGTTGTTTCTTAAATAGTTAATTTTCTTCACTGCCGCTTGAATAGCACCTACTTCAATAGCATCAACTCTTCCCCCCCCCCAATCAAAATATTGTAGCTACGCCCCTGCCTACTACCACAAGGTCCAAAACTCGCTCCTTCCTTTTTCTCTTTGGTCAAACTTATGATTCCAAGTGTAAGTGTTGGACAAGAGGAAGTTGAACTAAATCCAAATACTTATGTACATACAGTTTGTCAAACAGTCGAATCAGCAATATCTTAGAAGCGGCTTAGAATATTAAGTTAAAGCTTTCAATGCATTTTTTGGGGGGGAGGGGATTTTGAAATAAATTAAAACACACTATGTACTCGCGGGTTATAAAAAAGTTGTATCATCAATATCCCGGCAGTGCATTAGGGGGCTAAGCTAAAACTTCCAGGTCTACTAATGTTACTATGACTTTTTATACTACTTCATCTACTACCACTGCTACTATTGAACTGAGCCAAAACATTTTAGATGTAATCAGTCTGTCAAAATGGCATAGGTGAAAAATATTAGGACTGGAGAGGGGTATAAATTAGAAAGCTTCAGGAAAATCTATATTGCTGTGAAACTAAATCACACAGCAATATGGGTATGTTAGGTACAAAAGGACGCCTCAGACATATCACAGAAACGCCTGAGGATATTCTATTGAAAAAAGGGTAGTATGGTAAATAATGAAAATAGTAAGTTGTTTTAAAAATATGCTTTTGTTTAGAAACGGTGATTTGTACAGTATTTTAGAAACGTCTAGGTGTATCAAGTCGACACTTTTGAAAAATGCCGAAGGGGGTGTTGAACTAAATCAAAAAATATTTTGTTTATTTTCATTAGTTCTTTCCATGCATCATAATTATTACCTCGAGTTTATTTTATCTTTTAGCTTTTTTTTGATATTTATAAGATTAAACCACATTGTTCACAATTTATTTAGTATTCAATAAAACGTAACTGACTCACGAGCCTTTAAAGATTTGGGAGGGGGGTGCAACCCTATTTCCATGTTTAGTAATTTTTGTTTGTTTTAAGTTTGACTTGATGATTCATTTTAGTTTCTATCCGTTCGAGCATTTATCTAAAGCTGTATCACTTATCTTTATGTTTGAGATGATTTTTATATTAATTTCCGTTCGTTATGGATTGCATTAATTGATAATAATTTCTTGTCATTTAAAGATTGGATTATTTCAGGGCTTTATTTATGCTTGGCTTGAGTTTCAATTCTTTGGTTCTCTTTGAAAAACTCAGTAGAAAGGGGGGGTGCCAGTCGTGACAGGAGTCCATATATGGGCATAGAACCACGTGGTTTATGGTTTTTCTCACTGAGAATGAAAAAAACAGAATTTTTCTCACTTGAAAAAACATGAATTTTCTCACTTTGATGGATGTTTTTTTGGACGGTTATGGGTGTTGGTCAATTTCTTTGATGTTTTTCATGGATGTCAACATCATTTATGTCTGTTTTATGGTTTTTGTCAGTGAGAATGAAAAAAACAGGATTTTTCTCACTTTGATGGATGTTTTATGGTTTTTGTCAGTGAGAATGGAAAAACAGGATTTTTCTCACTTTGATGGATGTTTCAAGGTCGATTTATTTGTTGTTGTTTGTCCAGGTGTAATGACAATGGGGTGATTTACATAATCTGCGGGAATTATTGATTCACGAAAGGGGATTAAGAATCAAACATGGCTTCTTTGATCTTTAGGCTAACCTAACCTGAGAAATTGATTTACATAATCGCTAGGGGAATTATTAATTCACGAAAGGGGAATTAAGAAATATTATGGTTTTTTTTAATCTTTAGGCCTGAGGGATTTATTTGTTATTGTTGTTTTGGTCAAGTGCATGCTAGGGATGAATGTCAAGGTGTGTCAGAAATAGGAAACCGGAAGTACATGCATCCTTCTCAGCCAATCAGCGAGTCGGATACATCTTCCTTCTCAGCCAATCAGAGGCTTGCTTACATATGATTTTCCCCGTTACATAACAATTCACCCTTGAGATTTCGTATATAACGGGCATGCATTGTGATTAAATTATCAGAAAGTAAAGGAACCTGACAATGGATAGAACACTTGAAATTTTTGATGAGCTTGAAGCCTTGGCTGCCACAATTAGCAATGTGAGTACGTTTTCATTTTTTATTTTCAAAATAAAATTATTTTCCTTGGTCACCCTCTAGTATATTTAGGTAAGAAACCCCCCCCCCCCCACAAACCTAACCACCATGCAATCTTTATACTCACTAGAAAACATAAAATATGTTCTTTTTATTACATAAACCTAACCCCTCCCCACTGATTTTACAGGTATAATTCTTGCTAATAGAAATATTTCTCTTTTTTCGATAAAATTTATTCTTTCTGTAAGCCTATCAAAAAGTGACATTCAACTTCTGTCTATCCCATAGCTATTAATATACCGTTTCCATTTAAGCCGCCGCCGCCTACTTGACTTAAAAACATTTTTCCGCAATGATTTAAACAGCTGATACCCCACAATCGCACTTCCTGCTTGTTAATCCTTAACAATAGTGACTTAACCAAAAGGTTTCAATGATAAAAAGGATTTGTTTCTCTCTTTCTCAAATTAAAACGGTTTTAAGCAAAAAGAGATTGCTGTTTATTAAGCTTGTGGATTCATAACCTGTATTTGGAGAACCGGTGAAACGGGATTATTTCCAAAAATAATTACCAACAATATATTTAGGACATTGGTGAAAGGGGGGGCATGCCTCAAGTCTATCACCATTATTGTAAAATGAAAACAAAGTGTTTTCTTTGCATGAAAACTAAGGGGGAGGGGGGCTGGAATGTCTATGAATAAGCTTTTTTTTTAATTAATTAAAATAGCATTTGATTTCTGAGTTTAGTATATTTTTATTTTTTGCTTTACTGAAAATTCTGGCGTAGGGGGGGCTTTCTTAGTGATACATGCTTTTCTAGACAAAATTATGGTTAGTGTGGATGGGAATACTAATTTTCCTTCTTTAAAAAAGGGGGAGGAAATTATTTCGATACTAACTTTTTTCTCGTCTTTAAGGCAAATTGTGAAGAATGCCCGTCGCCGCCACCCAGTAAGAGAACAAGGGGTAATAATTCGGCCCCTGCGAAGGCGACAGTCATACAATATGGTCGCTGGCCGAAGCCTCCTAAACAAGTGTTTGCCTGCCCAAGCCGCGCTGGATTGTGACATCGCTTGCCCATCCGCTCTCCTTGGACCTCTAATAGCTGCCCCATCAACGCTAGGTCAGGAGGTTACCCTCCAGCATGCTATGTCAGATCCATCCGACACCCAAGCCCAGACAGAATTTGCAAATGTAAGCATTTTACCTCTAGCTATAGAAATATCTACCTATTTCTTCCAACTTTTTTAGGCCTTTTCTTTTCACCATTTTCGAACACTGTGTAAAAGTGTATCTCAGAGATATTGAAAGATTTTTTCTCCCCAAAGGAAATATAATGTTCTCCCTTTTGAATCATGTCAAGTGCATGCATTCACCCTTGCTAAATTAGATTAGTGAAGCCAAAAAAATGCACTATATCCCGCTCATAAGTAGCAAAATCCTTTGCGTTATAAACTGCTTTATTAGCGAATGGTTCACCTTGCCTCTACAAATATTATAAAAAAAACAACTTTCTATCGGAATGACTTGTGTATCATGACAGGAGATGGCTATCCATTTCAAATCATGTTTTTTTTCCAGAGCAGATAAAGAGTATTAATATGAAATTTTATTTGGAGGGATTGTTTGAACAAAATCAAATTGCCTTCTATGTCATGCGTTTTAGATTGCAAATATCTTATAATAACCGGTGGGGGGCGCTATGGGCCCGAGAAGCGCCGCGGGAAGCGCTGCGGGCCCGGGGAAGTGCCGCGGGAAGCGCTGCGGGGAAGCGCCGCGGGAAGCGCTGCGGGAAAGCGCCGCGATGGCCAGCTCGGAGGGGGAGCATTAAATACTGGAAATTGGGGGGGAGTTGTTTGAGCAAAATCAATTGTCAATTTTATGTAAAGCGGCGTTTTAGATTGTAAATATCTTATATTAAGTTTGATATTTTGGAACTTTCAGAATATCGATAGAGTAGTGAATTAAGCAAATGCTAGTATGTGCATACTGCTACTACTACTAAGCGCTGACTTTAAATAATACGTAAATAATAATCCAAATTTTAAAAACAGTAGGGGTGATTTGAACACTTTGAAAATTAGCTATTTTTCATTTATAGGTTGGACCGTTGGTCTCATATTCTTTGTCTTCCCCCTCATCAGTTGGAGAAGGAGAGGAGCTCTCCAACAACATTTCACCATGGAGTGGTATCGCTAATGAGCAAATACCTGATAATATTGATGAGTATTTAAATGATTTTTTAAATGTAGATAATAGCACAGTTGAGCAGGGGACTTGAGCCCAAATACACTACAGCTTTTAAATGATTTCACAAACGAATAACTGGGAACCCCCTCCTCCTCCTCCAGCCTCCGATACCCTAACGAATCCACTTCAAACAACTGAAGTGGAGCATTCACATACCCCAGATATTGTTGAACAACTTGGGGGAGGGGGAGGGGTTAATATACAAGAGGGTGAGGGGGGTACAACTTTTCCCGATTTTCAATTGTCCAACACAATTTTAAATGCAATAGTTGTCTACACTGCGACTTTTGGGGACCCTTTTAATTCACTAGTGGGGGAAAAATTTGTGTTTGATCCCGTAGAAATTGTGCATGTCTATGTAGATAAAATTTGTGCACTACTGGAGAACAAAATTCAATTGTGGGGGAGGGATTCAATTAAGGTTTCTATTGTCTTAAAGGTATTCTATTTAAATGAGGGGAAAAGCGAAGTTTATCACCATTATATACATTCCGAGATGCGTTTTGGTTTATTCGAGTTTAGAAAATTTTGAGGGTGTTTTCATGGATTAGGAAGGTCAAATTATAACGCATCTTGAGAACTTTAACGAAAACGGTAGTGGGTCTGTAGTTTTATTTATTGAAAATTTAAGCGTTAATATTTGTAAATTTAAGAAAGATTTTATTTTAAGAGAGGGGGCATAGGGATGAGGGTATAGTTTTAAAATATAATCCAGATCTAGAAGGTTGTAAAGGTGTCCAGCGGATTTGTTTTGAAACAGGTCAAAAATGTTTCAGGTATGCTTTCCTCATATCAGCATTCGAGCCTCTAGCACGTGACGCTATCAAGACGAATTTAGACGATTGGGCTGTACATGGGAAGGAAGGGTTCAATTTCCCCATTGTAGATTTCTCTTGTTTAGAAGGAAAATACCCAGTAACGCTACGATCTATTGATATTTTTGAAAGGGCTAATGCCCATTTAAATATCGGCGTTACTGTGGTTCAGTATGAAACTGAATTTGAAGATGGGATTCGTTTAAAAAAGAAGGGGGTGGTCTTCCCTGTAAGGGGCCCGTCAATTGATTTGGTCAGACACTGGGTTTGGTTATTATACACACCACCTAGTGAACCGAATGCAATTGGCCATTTTAACCCTATCACAGACATCAGTAGAGTTCTGGGGGTGGTAGGGATCTAAGGGTACGTTTCTACTGTCCAACATGTCTGTCACAATTCCGTAGTGATATAAAACTACGGGATCATATGAAGCATTGTAGACGGCATGGCTACCAGACAGTGGAAACGGTTTCAGGGGATAGGGCTATTTTACGCTTCAAAAATTTCCAGAATACCCTCCTCCAGTGCAACAAAATATCTTTGGACTGTGAAGCTAAGATGGTAGAAGTGAACGATCCCCAATTTCCAAACCGAGTCAAAGAACACCAGGCTATTGCAGTGTCCTATGCTCATCCGCAAAGAGACAGTTCTAACATAATGCGTTTGTTAGAAATAGTAGAAACATTGGATGAGAACGAGTGTATGGTCAAGACACTGACTAAACTAATTGGCACGGCTAATGGTGCTATTTCTCGTTTGAGAAATACCCATTACCCAATGGTTTTGTCTGCAGAGGATCGTCTCGCGATTAAAAATCAAAAAATATGTTGGGTTTGTAAGGGGGAGTTTGTAGAGGAGGAGGATAAGGGGACTAAAGGGAAAAGAGGTGGTGGTGGTGGGAGGGGGAAAGTCAGAGATCATAATCACTTGTGGCAGGAAATATCATCTGGGGGTAGTAATTTTAGAGGGGTTGCGCATCCATCGTGTAACTTAAATGTTAGCCAGCAGTTTTTTATCCCTGTTTTTATCCACAACTCAAATTACGACTTAAAATTTATTTTACCGGCACTGGCACGTATGCACAGGGAGGGAGGGGAGTAGATAGTCCATGGGTAAACAGTTCATTTACCTATAACATTATTCCCAAATCGGCCGAGAAGTTGTTGCTTCTCGAGCTGAAATGGCAGGCAGTGAATAATGGGCATACGTGTTGGAATAAAATCAGGTTTTTAGATTCCTTTAGTTTTTTTTCCCAAGGCATTGAGTCAATTGATTCAAGTGCAGAAAAAGCGACAATTTTGATAGCTTTCCCTTGCTTAAACAGCACTTTCCAGACAGTGAAATGTATGACCTGTTGACCTGCAAAGGTGTATATATGCATATGATTATTACTGTTCTGGCGCTCGCTTAAGCGAGGTAAAACTACATCCAATTGAAGCTTTTTACAATTCACTGACCAGCAGTGAATGCACAGCCGAGGAGTATGAGTTTGCCAAGAAGGTGTGGTCTAAGGGGGATTGTAAAAATGGGTGGGATTATTGTAGACTGTACTTGGCCAGTGACGTTTTAACTCTGTTGGATATAGTCTGTAAGAACACAGACCAAATCTATTCAGAGTTCGGGTTAGATATAGGCTACCATTTTTCCACACCCCATTTGGTGATGGATTTGATTTTAAATTTAGTAGGGAGGAAATAGGCCTAATCACCGACGTAGATCAGCACCTTTTTGTAGAGCGTTCAATGAGAGGAGGGTATGTTTTTCATGGGGACCGCGTCTTTTCAACCGATCCGAGCGGACAAAACACCGGTGCAAAGTCAAATGCAGTGTTCTTGGACATGAACTCATTGTACCCCTTGGCAATGTCTCACTACTCTTTGCCGTGTGGGAACTATCAATGGCTTGAGAATCCTTGTGAGTTCCCCGACATTACCACCGTCGAGGACAATGGGCCACAAGGATGGTTCTTTGAAAGTGACGGTCACATTCCGCTGGCGCTTCACGACTCCGTCAAAGATTTTGTCTTTCCCTGTACCAATCGACCCGTGAGCAGGGACTCGCTGAGCCCCTACAATCGATCATTGGTTGAGGATATGGGGATGCATTGGACTCCCTCCAAACAGAAACTGATTGCTGATTTGGACCCTAAGGAGAATATCGTTGTTCACCATGTGCTTTTTGCACTGGATGGTGAACAATGGTTTCAAAATCACCAAAATACACAGGGTCCTGCAGTTCAATCAGCGACCTTATTTAAAAACGTTTATCGATACTTTTGTCGATAAACGCTCTAGGCCAAACTCAAAGGTGGAGAAGGAAATGTATAAACTCATCCTAAATTCAGCGTTTGGCAAAATGTGTGAAAGCGTACGTAACAGATCTCGCTGCGATGTCGTGACTGACCCTCTAGAGTGTGCACGAATTATTGCCGATCCCAATTTTACATCGTTCACGAGCATAGAGACTGGCATGGTTCTTCTACACAGGCGAAAGCGAAATATGGTACTGAACAAGAATATAGCGGGCGGCAGTTCAGTACTGGAAATTTCCAAAAAGCTCATGTTGTCGTTTTTTTTTTACAATTTGTGCAAGGTGCAATGGCCACGGGAGGGGGAGGTTCAAGTTTACTATGGGGATACAGATTCTCTGCTGTTAAAGGTAAATGGGACCGAAGATTTATTGGGTGATCTAGAAAAGGGGGAACACATCAGCTCGCGGATGGATTTCACCAACTAGAATCCATCACTCTACCCCGAGTTGGTGAAACGTCAAGCCCCCAACCAACTATTAATGTTAAAATCAGAGACGGGGAGTGATTTGATATCCAGGGGGTGTTCCCGGCCCTAAAGTTTATTGCGTTAAAACTCATAGTGGGGATGAAAAGAAGGCGTGTAAAGGGGTGCCTAAAACATTTTGTAAAGAGCAATTTCAACATGAGCGTGTACAGAGACTGTGTAGAAAGTAGCCTAGTGCCGAGCGCACAAGTGCTTGCAATTCGCTCTCTACAGTATAGAAATTATGCTGTGAGAGCGAAAAAGAATGCAATGTCATGTATATCTGACAAAGTCTATGTGCTCGAGAATGGTGGGAGTGTCCTGCCTCATGGCCACTACCGTATTTCAGACCGAGTTGAATGCATAGACTATCGCAATCAACTTGGTCTGGATAAATTAACCTAATCTGACTAACCAACTAACCAACTAACCACCACCACCAACCCGTTCATAAACTAAATGCTCAAACCCGTTCATAAATTAACTAACCCAACCTCACCTTAACCTAACCTCAACTAATCACCTTAACCACCACTAACCCAACCTCAACTAACCTGTAGCAGCAGCAGTGACGACAACTATTGTGTACAGTTTTTTCCACCGCGGTTCCCGGGGGCTTGGGGGGTCCCGCCCGTAGCTCCCGGGGGGTGGGGGGTCCCGCCCGTGGCCTGCCTTCGGCCCTGCGGTCCTTGGGGGGTGGGGGGACCCCATTTTTAAATTCACTGTAATGTTCAACTGTGCTAGTTCAGAATTTTCAAGTGCTTTTTTTTCAAGTGTTGTTTTCAAGTGCTCTTGTTGTTGTTGTATAGAAAAGTGTTTAAAGACAATAAGTGTTGTTGTACAGAAAAGTGTTGATGATGGACAAAAAGTGTTTTTTTTAAAGACAATAAGTATTGCTCTTCATGGACAAAAAGTGTTTAAAGACAATAAGTGGTGTTCATGTTGATGGACAAAAAGTGTCTTTTTATTTATGTTGTACATAAAATGTCATTTTTATCATTGCAGTTCACTTTGGACAAATAGAGTTTTCATGTTGCCGAAATAAATGCTGCCAAGAAATATTGTTGTTGTTCTTGTTGAACAAGTGTTATTCTTATCGTTGTTCATGTTGAACAAATAGAGTTTTCATGTTACCGAAATAAATGCTGCCATGAAATATTGTTTTTTTGTTGTTAACCAGTACTAGATACATCTATAGGAAAATTATTAATACTTATTCATTGGACACGTATGATTTACAGTTAGTTGTAGTCCAACAGCAGCAGCAGTAGCAGCAGCAGCATGTATAAATTTAAAACACCCTTCAGATCGTTTCTGTGTGGTCCCTCAATGTCGGGGAAAACAACACTGTTAACTAGAATAATTAAAAATTGCGATAAAATGTTTTTGGAAAAACCGAAAAAAATCTACTATTGCTATAGTATTTGGCAGGAGTCCTATGATCAAATAAAAGCAATTGCCACAACCATACCAATACAATTCATACGGGGACTTGATGTCTTCAATAGTATTGAATCGAACTCTTGGTTGATTATTGATGATTTGGCTGAATCCATTGAACAGTTCTCACAGGAAACGCTACAACTGTTCACTGTTTGCTCCCATCATGAACACATTTCCATAACCCTAGTTCTACACAATCTGTTTCATCAGAGCAAATGTATGCGAACCCTTGCTTTGAATTGCACTATCTATATTATCTATCGAGTTGTTCGCGATTCTAGCTCGCTCATAACTCTCAATAAACAGATATACCCCGGCGCCCCTAAATTTCTGTTGTCAGCATACACTCAGGCGACTAATAAACCCTACGGTTACATTTTGCTGGATCTTAATCAGAGCACACCCGAGGATCTACGTGTAGTCACCGATAATTTCAACAATGAAATTACAGTATATCTTCCGGTGAACAGTAGAAAAGGCTATTAGTTGCCATTATGACACTGAAGAAACTACACGAACAACGGCATTTATTTTCCGTTTTAAGCACACTCAAAACCCTTGCTTAGGAAGGCCATACTCAAACATGGTGTTGACAATGATTTCATTAATCTAATATCTGAACCTTGTTTAAATTTAACTGAGGGCAATGTTCAACTGCCAGAAGGTGTTAGACAACAGACAAAGCAACATCGTTCCACTGTACGCGCCTTGGCTTCTAAAAACAAAGGGAAAATTTTTTAAAAGAAAACGACTCCTTCAAGCGGGCGGTAGCTTTTTCACACTTTTACTGCAAATAATTGCAGGACTTGTAAACAGTTTTCTCTAGAGAGAGAGAATGGATAAACCCTATAAATTGACACCATTTGAACTTGTCCTCTCGCCCGTCGAACATTTGAAGACAATCTAAGCAAATTCATTAATGATGAGAATATTGCCGATGACAAAAAACTGCTTTTACTTCAAGATGCATTACGACGTGTGGACAAACATAAACCTTATCGTGAGAGACCCACCGTCGCCGCCGCCACTGATCCCTCCAAACAGGAAACACCTCCTCAAGATTCAGCAGCACTGAAATCAAAGGAGAAGGAATTGAATTCAATTGTATCGAAAATTGGAAACCTATTGCCACTGACCTATCGAGAACAGAGTAAAAGAGTATTATCATATCTCATGTTGGAAACTGCTGCTGAACATCAAGTTCAAGTCGATAGCACTGAGAAACGAATTATAATTCAGAGAAAAAGTTATAATCTAGTTAATTTAATTTGATATGGTGACGAATCGTAAAGGACTATTATCCTTTGACAATAATCTATACACCTTTCTAAGTGTATCAAACTTTCCCAAAAGTCTTTATGGCAATAAGCAAATTCTAAAGACACTAAGAGAATATAGTCTCCCACCAACACCAACGCCATTTAAAACAGAAGAAGAAGATTCAATATTTGAAAATACTAGCAGCAGCAGCAATGATTTTACAACACCTGTGGCTGCTAGTCAAAAGCGAAAACGAATTGATTCACCCTCCAGTGTGCAAAAGGGGAGTTGACATTACACTGCGCGCTTGCGTTCAAAATGGATGAAGTTCTGAAAGGTGTCTATGAAAATATTGGTGAAGCGGGAAGTTTAAGTTCTCCCAAAACGCTATCTAAAGTTTTCTCCGGCACCACATTGAAAAAAGCAGAAGAGTATCTAGAGAATGAGCCGAGTTACACACTGCATCGGAATCACAGGCTTCGCAGCAAACAATATCGACAAACTAAAGCCTTTTCCCCTCTGCATATAATGCAAACGGATCTTTTAACTTTAGACGCAGTTCAACAACGTCACAATGCACCCTACAAATATATTCTGGTGGCAATCAGTGTCTTTAGTCGCTATGCCTATGCCATTCCACTGCGATCAAAGAGAGGTGTTGAAGTTGCTCGGGCCATTGAAAGTATTCTTGAACAGGATTCATATAGAAAAATTCAATCGGATCGTGGCAGTGAATTTGTTAATCCCCATGTGCAAAAGATTCTTTTGAAATATAATACAACACTTTATCTTAGTCACAGCCCAATAAAGGCTGCATTGGCTGAACGATTAATAAGAACGATTCGTCTATTAATTTCAAGATATTGTAGCCTGAAAAATACATCGGCTTTTATTCATGATTTAGATAAAATCATGCAGATATACAACCATCGACCTCAGCGATCTCTGTCCAACTCAAGCCCTCGGGATGTTCACTACGATGAAAATACATTTGATGCTTTTCTAAAGCAATACTCCAATGGTGAAAAAGAAAAAAAATGTGAAGAAGAAATTCAATGTTGGTGATACTGTTCGAATTAAGAACCACCAATATTTTGAAAAGGGGAATTATTTATGGAGCACCGAACTTTTTAAAGTGTCCAAAATCCTGGACACCGAGCCCACGACATATCGACTGCGAGACACCAAAGATGATGAGATTCTCGGCGGTTTTTATGAATATGAACTGAAAAAAGTTAGAAACACTAGTGAAATTTATCAAATTGAAAAGATATTAAAGAGTCGTACTCGTAGGGGCAAGAGACAGTTGCTTGTTCGCTGGCTAGGATACAACTCAGATTTTGATTCTTGGGTCAGTGCTGAAGACATTGACAATGCCCAATGATTTCTATGTGACTTTCATGTCCAATTTTTCCGATCCTCTCTACAATGACTTGAATAGAACAAGTGATTTTTGGACGAAACTCTCCCCCACCATCAAATTCGACGACGAAAAGTATGAAGTTGCTCTTGTCGACTGTATTCTCAAAAATACCTACGACATCCTGAGAAAAGATCGTAAATATGATATAAAAATTAGACCCTATGATTGGCCGCCACCACCATCCTCAAGTGATCAAGAACAAATTCAAAAAATCAATTGGATGAATTATCCATATATTGAATTACCCTACGAGGAACTCACCTGTATGAATGATTTATGTCGTTCTATTAATGAAAGAATTTCCGCTCGTAAAAAAGGAGCTTTTCATTTCAACTATTCAAAGGAGGAGAGTAAGATCTACATTAGTTCACCTATTGCCAACGAAAAGGTTATTCTCAATGATAATCTAAAGGATATTCTTGGCTTTAGGCTCAATATAATCAATGGTAAAAGTGCCGGAAACACTAATTTCATTTCTGCTGACTACCCGCCTGCCTTCTCCACAGACACTTGTATATTTCTCTACGCTTCATTTGTGGAAACATCTCGGGTTGGTAATTCAAATGTTCCCCTCCTACGAGTTCTTGAACGAAAAACCAATCAAGAACATATTCACCACTACAATATAAAGCATCTTCAGTATATTCCCGTAAACATTTTTTGGAACTCTTTGGAACTCTATTTGGAAACTATTTGGAACTCTGTCAGTTAACACTAAGAACCAAATTGGGTGATCCCATAGCAATTTCAAAAGGTTTGGCTGTGATTACATGCCATTTTCGTCCCATCGTTCAACAAGATGTCTAGCAGAAAAGTGTTATTCACCTGTCCTGATATTGACTGCTATGTTAATACTCTTGGCCCAAGACAACAGGGCAATGGAATGGACTATTACAAAGGTCGCTCGTCAATGTCTGGCTACGGTCTTGGCAGTTGGTTTGCTAAGCTGTTTCGCTCTTTGCTACCACTGGCTAGAAAATATTTTGTACCGGCTGCGACAGATTTTGCATCCTCTACACTATACGATTGGGGCTCTGGTAAGGATTTTAAAAAAAGTGCTTCGGAAAATCTAAGGTCCAGTGCGCGAACCCTTGGTGAGAAATAAAAACAAAATGGTAAAGGCTTAAAAAGGTCTAGAAACAATGCATCACTCATCAGTCTCCATTCAGGTCGGAAACGAAAGACATCACCCCTCTTGTCAAAGAAAAGAAGGAAAAAGCCGACACATAGTGTAAACAGAAGAAGAAGCCCCAGGAAGAAAATTGTTAGATCGAAACTAGATTTCTTCTCCTAAGATGTCCTACCTGCCGCATAAGGATTCTCAACCTTCAATCACCGCCTCATTGAATCTATTCAATGCTGAAAATGTTGATATGAGTGTCAAGCATGGATACTACGAACAATTTTATCCACAACAACCCCTCTCCGATAATATCTACTTTCAAATTTATTCCAATGAAGACTACTTTATGGACATGTCTTCGACATTTATAGATTTGCAAATGAAAGTCCGGAAATCCGATAATACAATGCCAATTCGGGCCGATGGAATATCCTATGAAAATTGTATATTACATAATCTATTTCGTCAAATCAGTGTATACATCAATGGCACACTGGTGAGCACAAGCAACAATCTCTCAAATTATACAAGCTATATGCAATTCATGCTGATGACACCCAAGTCATACAAGGAATTGAGAGGCATCTCCAATGGATATGAATATATTACTAATACTGATAGTACAGATGCACTTAAAAATGCTACAACTAGTGAATTACATGAAGTTGGAAAAATATATCATGAAATATTTAATATACCCCAATGGCTGCCGCCCAATGTTAAAGTTGATATAAAATTGACGCTTGCACCCTCCAATTTCATATTGAGAAAAGAACTTGCTGCCAATCCTGGTTTAAGTCTCTCCCTCACCTCGGCAATACTTCATGTACGCAAACAACAGGTTATGAGTTCTGTTGCTTTGGCAGTGGAAAAACTGAGAGCCAATGGAAATAATATTAAACTAATTGTTCCCCATACAATCACCAATCAACGTCATATTGCCATGGGCTCACGCACCTTCACCGATTCATCCTTTATCAATGGTGAAATTCCATCAAAACTCGCTTTGGCATTTGTAAAAAGCGCCAGTGTAATAGGATCGTGGACTGAATGCCCACATAAATTCGAGATGTTTGGAGATTCATCTCTTGTGTGCAAAGTAAACGGTATCCCACTCTACAATCTATCTTTTGATAAATCCTATAGAACATTGTATGAGTTGACCATGCAAACCCTAGATCATGACTCTCAACTATTTGAAAATGGTATAACCGAAGTAATGTTTGCTAAAACACATGGTATCATTGTACTGGATTTGTCTGGCACACAGGATATGAGTATAGTACGTACGGGGAGTGTGAGTTTAGAGTGTACATTTGCCGACCCATTGGCTAAGAGTATTGCACTAATCTCACTAAATCAATATGAAACCTATTGGGAAATCACTCCCGAAGGCAGTGTTCTACTAGACTTGACGCCATGAACACCAGTCAAATAATCAATGTATTTAATATGGACCCCTACATGTCCCAGTACAAATCCTATTGTCTACCCTCGGACTTTCTTGGAAAAATTCAAAGTGTCAACAATATCTTGATTATTGTTAATAGCAGTCCGTCGACTGTGCTGACGGGTCATTGGCTGTGCATCTTTCAAAAAATGAAGACGATTGAATTTTTTGATCCTCTTGGTCTACCCTATACATTCTACACACCCCACATCAGCAACTATATTGAGAGCAGTGAAAAAACTATTATTCAAAATCGGAAGAGGGTGCAGGATCTAACGACTAAAAGCTGTTGCTTCCATGCACTACTATATTTTGTGTTCCGATGTCGCGGCTATACTTACAAGCAGTTTCTCCACATTTATGGTGACAATCCACGTCTGAATGACTTTCTAGTGGAAAATATCCTCTCAGACCTATACAGTATTGATTTCAGTGCCCTAAGAGTAAAGTGCTTAAAAAATGTTTGTGAATTTGTTTATTAATAAAATGCATATATATATATATATATATATATATATATATATATATATATATATATATATATATATATATATATATATATATATATATATATATATATATATATATATATATATATATATATACAACAATGTCTTTAAATCTTCACTTTAGATTTCTTCTTCTTCGATGTATAGGCAACTGTCGTGAACCACTAATGCTGGTAAATCATTTGGATTCACTGTATATTGATCTTGATTGACTGCAAAGTCAGGGTCACATTTTCTACAGTACAATGTAACTTCACTCTTGTCATATCTCTTTGTATAGTCAATGATACTATTTGCATTCATATTATGAAATTCACGAGTTTCAATCTGTCTATTTGAAGCAATATCACATACAGTGTTTTCAAATGGTGAATCACATTTGGTAACTGCCAAATAAAAATCACTTGGTTTATAGTCATAGTAGGCAGTGTCGTCACAACGATGACGTAGAAACCAGATTGTCTTGTTACCCTAACAGTTGAAACGTAGACCAGATTCCTCTTCCCAGAATAATTTAAATCCACGACGATACCAATCTCGTAGAAATAAAGTAAAATCACGTTTAGGATTCTTTCCAATCATAGCGGGGTAAGTATTCTCCCACTGATCACATTTATCATAGTGACAATTGGAGCACAGATGCCCTCTAGGGTGAGAGTCACACACCTCCTCAAGACATGAATTACATCCTTTAATTTGTACTGCATAGCCTCTATGTAATTTACAAGGATTACATAATTTACACTTTTCACTATAGTCATCAATAATTGTACAATTCTCACATTGAGTCCAACTGCCAAGATTGTACATTCATAATGGACATATATAGAACATTTTTTTTTTTGGTTTCCAATGTCACTTGACTCTCTCACAGCTAAAACGAAACTGAGCGTCCTCGCTCCATAAATTCAGTGAGGGGAAATGGTGAGAGGAGTAGCTCTGTGACGTTACCTCTTTCGAATGACGGGGGAGCCATCTACATTGAATTCATTGGCAATGTTTTCAAAAGTATATCCACGATATGATTCTGCTTTGTTCCAATTAATATATCAATAAATTGACTATAGCATTTGAATCACATTTTAAAAGTTTCATACAATAGTCCAATGGGGGAGAATCACTCCTCATTATATTGTCAAGTGTTCCCTGACGAGAGAATATCCTGCGTTGAAGAGATAACTCGAGAAAATCGTCATCCAAAATCAAATGTTTTTCCATAAACACTAGATTTGATCTAATTCTCTCTTTCTCAAATTTATTCATTTTTCAATCCTTTCACTCTGACTGCTGACTCTAGACTGACCCTGATTCGTTAGCCCTAACCAGAAAAGAAATGGAACATTTTCGATTTCCAAACAATTTTATTGAATAATTACAACAATAATACTATGCATGTACAATTAGCGATACAGTTTATTGTCTTCGATTTGTTTCACCAATGCACTTAAAGCACATTGAAGTCTATTCACATGTGCTATATCAACTTTTGCAGCGAAACATAACTGATCCTCCATTTTAAATTTGCTCAAGGATATCACACATCTTGCATATACTTCATCCCATTCCAGACAAAGCCGTGATCCTCTCGTGATTTCCACCGCAATGTTTGGTGCTCTTGTATTATTACCATCAACTCCACTATCAACTTCTAATAGGGTAAACATTCCACTCGTCATCATCAGCACAAATATATATCCAAATGAGCAAAGTCAAAACTGTTCTCACTCCTTTGAATTCTATTCACAGACTAATAAAACTATAGCAAAAATCCTTTCCTCATATTCCCTCCGCCGCTAATATGTAAGCAAGCCTCTGATTAGCTGAGAAGGGGGATGTATCCGACTCGCTGATTGGCTGAGAAGGAAACACGTGATCTAACTGTTTTCTATTTCTGAACACCTTGACATTCATCCCTAGCGTGCACTTGACCAAAACAACAATAACAAATAAATCCCTCAGGCCTAAAGATTGAAGAAACCATAATGTTTCTTAATTCCCCTTTCGTGAATCAATAATTCCCCGTCG
The DNA here is from genome assembly GCA_027921565.1 of Artemia sinica. NCBI lineage: Eukaryota > Metazoa > Arthropoda > Branchiopoda > Anostraca > Artemiidae > Artemia > Artemia sinica. Next base: position 32,480,351 of record CM051271.1, on the reverse strand, counting down.
ATTATGTAAATCAATTTCTCAGGGTAGGTTAGCCTAAAGATCAAAGAAGCCATGTTTGTTTCTTAATTCCCCTTTCGTGAATCAATAATTCCCCTCGATTATGTAAATCACCCCATTGTCATTAGACCTGGACAAACAACAACAAATAAATCGACCTTGAAACATCCATCAAAGTGAGAAAAATCCTGTTTTTCCATTCTCACTGACAAAAACCATAAAACATCCATAAATTGCTGTACTCGTCGCTGTTTTTTCATTCTCACTGACAAAAACCATAAAACAGACATAAATTGATGTTTGACATCCATGAAAAACATCAAATAAATTGACCAACACACATAACCCGTCCAAAAAACATCCATAAAAGTGAGAAAAATCCTGTTTTTTCATTCTCAGTGACAAAAACCATAAAAACATGCATAAATTATGTACTGTCACGACTATAAGATAGCCTTCTACTACTAAACTCCTCTCTCGATTTTTTTTTTTTAGTTAATGCCAAGAATAAAACAATAAAACATAGATAGTATAAAGATGGCAACGACAAGCAAAAGATTGCAATTTATTTTAAACAATTGGTATGGGATGGTTTTTATTTATCACTTGTCTGCCATTAGAGTTATCATCAGTCTTTACCCGTTAAATAAATTGCACCCTTGTGGGAAGCATTCCAACTTGATTGAGTTATGCACTACATTGAAATATATAGCAATTAGCAGGGGCAGATACAGAATCGATGTTTGGGATGGGGCATCGATACAAGTTTGACTCCCCCATTGATATTCTTTCACGCCTCTTTCCCTTGTAATTAATGCACCTTTCGTCTTCTGGTAGAAGCACACTTCCCAAATCCCCTCCTCTTAGATCCATCCCAGCCCATTAGTAATTACCAAATATTATGACGATAGAAAGGCATAATTAAACGGGCATGAAATAAACAGAGAATACTCAGATGTTGTTGGAAATTAGTGAAAAGTAGTCTTTTGAATTTAATCAATCGGAAATAACTCTGTTCAAATTTTATGCTTTTTAATTTTATGTTGCATTTTCATACTCGCTCTGGAGTTTAAAATGCTATTTTAATTTAATGGTTCCTGTTTCCAACTTTTACACTAAACCAGCCAAATCCTAAATTATGAACATCATTAAGTTACATTTTCAGAAGGTGCATTTTTCAGATTGAAATTTCCCTTAAGGGCTGGGCACACGTGGCTGACTTTGGGAACTGATTTTCAAATCAGCGCCGATTTTAAAAGGAATCGGCGTCGATTTGAGCTTGAAAAATTTTCTAGTTTTCGGTGCCGATTTACAAAAATCCGCGCCGATTTTCATTATGATCATCACACAATAATAGGGATTCAAATAAATAGTCAGCCAGAGTTGTCTGTGGTGAAAGACCCTGCTACTGAGCTAAGAAATAAACTGAGAACTAGGCTGAGATCAATCATGCAAATATTGATAAACTGCTGCTGACTATTTGTGTCCATGATTCTTTGTTTTGAAAATCTCGCGCAATAAATTTTTCTTTTAACAAATTTTTTAGCCGCTATCGTTTGTCCACTGATGCTGAAATCGGTCCCGAAATCAGCTGCGTGTACCCAACCCTTTATCTTCTATTTCACAGCAGGCGGGCTTTTCAGCTGATACTATTTAGCCCTTTTCGTTTTGCTTCACTCTGTGGGCTACAGAGCTACTGGCTTGGTTGTCTCTTATTTATTAGATATTCTCAGATATCTTTCAGTAGATCTTTCGACTCAAGGAGTTCAAATATAAGATGATAGATATCGATTTCTGTGCTCTGTGTGCATGTATACTTGGCTAGGCTCTTGGCTAATAGTGAGATTTTGTGGTGTTTGAAGCACTTTAACAGTTTACAATGCAAAGTTTGCTGTGCAGACGTCAGCATATTAAATTCAAATAGGCAGTGGTCAATTGTTTCTTTATTCTTAACACAATACCTGCAAAGAGGGGACAGGGGAACTGAACCACTTGAATTAGGAAACTGATATGAGAATGCAAGAAAGTTTAGTCCATTTGTTCCAGAACGAATTCTATGAAAAATTTTAGAAAAATATTTATTGGGAAAAGGGGAAAGAGTAGGATTTTTCTTATTAAACATAATATCTGATAGTCTCCATCGGTAAATTTCTCTAATGGGGATTAGTCTCCCACTTGGCTGGCCAATATTTATAGCACTTTTTGCTATTTCATCAACCTGATGATTACCACATATACCAGAGTGGCCAGGAATATACTGAAGATAAGTTCTTATGCCACTTGAAGCAAGATTATCTATAATACTAAGACAATGATAAGTGTCAATATCCAGCTTATACTGAGGAGCTGAAGACAGCAACTCAAGGCTTGATAAAGAGTCAGAATAAATTATAATATTATTTGAATTAGCAATCAAGGGTTTATTTTCCATAAGGTGTTCTAATGCCATGATTATGGCATTTAACTCTGCAGACATAATAGATACATTATTATACAATCTCTCACCCATTGCAATTTTCAAGTGAGGAAGGAAGGCACCACTTGCTACCTTCTCATTCATTTTGGACCCATCAACAAAGATTTGGAAATGGTTTTTATAAGTAATTATATTAAGTTCAGCAATTTTTTTCTGGACAAAAGCGATGGGGGTTAGATCTTTAGTCCACTTTGAGAAATCAGTATTTATTATGGGGATTGACCAATTCCATGAAGGGGATTGGGGGAAAGTAGGTGCAATAGACTTTGCGGGTACAGGAAACTTCTTCTGAGTATTGGCATACTCATCTGCAATGCCTCTATACATGGCTGGATTTCTTAACCAATTATGTAGGGCGTGTGAGCTATTTGATTCAATTTTTGTAAGATGTTTTATCAAGAGAAAGCTACGTCTCTCCCTTATTGTTGTTAATCCACTCTCCATAAGCAGAAACTTGGTGCTTGTGGGTTTCCTAAGACCAAATATGAGACGTATTGTATCGTTGTGTATTGTTTCAATTTTTTTTGCATCTGGGTCTTTGCACATGCACCATAGACGATGAGCCCATAGTCAATATGGGGTCTTATATGTGATTTAGAAAACTGGAGTAAGGTTTTCTCCTTACAGCCCCAGGGTGTGGAAAGAAGTCTTTTTAGTATAATTGTTTTTTTCTATAGCATTTTTTTATTGTGTTTGAAATGTGGAGGTGGAAATTAAGTTTTTGGTCAAGCATGAGACCTAGGTAATTAATATGATTATCTTCTGGAATAGTTGTTCCATTTAGAGCTAATCTTGCATTAACATGATTTCGCTTTCGGTGAAATTGGATTATTTTTGACTTGAAGATGCAATGGATAAATCTGAATGTTGAGAGAATTTTTCAAATTGGAAAAGTGACTTTTGCAGCTTTGACTGTGCAATCTCAAAGGTGTTGCCAGATGACCATAGTACCAGATCATCAGCATATTTTAGATTCGTGTGGGGGAGGTTCATGTCCCAGAGATATAGGGCAAAGAGAAGGCAGCTGAGGAGTGCTCCCTAAGGAAGGCCTTTGGTTATTGTCTTTTGAGGTGAAGAGGCTGAACCTACACAAACAATGAAACTTCGCAATTCTATGAAAGATTTTATAAAAGATACTAGCTTGGGGGGCAGTCCAAAGTTTGCAAGTTTAATTAAAATGATTCGGTCGTTCACATTGTCATATGCCCCTTCAAAATCTAGGAAAGCTGCAACTAGGACATTATTTTTTGAGAATGATTCATTTATTGCATTTGTTAACAATATGAAAGCATATGTTGAGGAATGGTGTTTCCTGAATCCAGTTTGAGTGTGACGGATCATATTATTTTTTTCAACAAACCAGAGGAGTCGGTAATATATCATTTTCTCCATTATTTTTCCCATCACAGGAGTAATCATTATGGGCCTATAAGACTCAGGGTTATTTTTGGGTTTATTTGTCTTTAGGATTGGTAGGAGGGACGAACATTTCCAGATATTGGGGAACATAGATGAAGCCCAAGCATGATTATAACAATTTAGAAGTTCCTGTTTGTATGAAGGGGTGAGATTCTTTATCCATGTAGGGTGTATATTGTCATAGGTGCCGCTAGTCTTGGTCCTAATATGATGTATTGCATTCTTCATTTCCTGGATTGAAAATGGACTTGTTATATACTCGGATCCTGGGTGAGGTTGGTATCTTGGGTTCATAGGAATTGGGGGTATTTTGCTACAATTATTTGATGTTCGCTTATTAACAAAAAGAGTGGCAAATAGCTTAGCTTTTTCATTATCATTGTCATAATGGGTATTATTATGTATAAGCTCATACAGGAGTGGGTTGGGGGAAGTCTTTTCCCCACAGATGTGGCTTATGAATTTATATATAGTTGGCTCATGTGTTTCGCTGGAGAGATTTTTTGCAAAATTATTCGAGTAGTTATAATTAGCATTTATTATGGTCCTTTTTAGATTAGATTCTGCTTGTATTTTTTTAAATATGTAGTAGGTGATGGTTTTTTAAAAAATGTTCTCCTAGCTGCCTTTTTTGTTTTCCATTTATTTTGGCACTCATTTGTCCACCATGCTTTGGGAATATGTTTAGGGAAGGTTTTCCTGGGTGTTGTCCTTGGGATAGTATGATTAGCTGTATTTATTAGTAAAGATGCCAATACTTCAGCATGTGTGTCAGCTGTTGCGTTTGAAATGCATGAATTTTGGGTGAAACTTGTAAATTTCATCATTTAGCTTATTTTGGAACATAGGCCAATTTGCTTTAGTGTTGATATATTTGGAGGTATGTGATAGGGTTTCAGCAGGTTCGTTTAGGGAGCAAACTATGGCAAAGTGGTCATTACATAGACTATCATTTTATTTATATAAATTTTATTCAAAATATTTAAAGACACAATTTGTAGGTCAATTGTAGAGAAACTGCCACTTTTGGGGTTGAAATACGTATCCAGGTTTGGAGGGGTAGCGACAGCTAATTCATTATTATTTGAAATCATACGCTCAATGAACTTACCAGCTTTATTTGCTGGTTTATTCCCCCACAATAGGCTGTGGGCATTAAAGTCTCCACAAATAATGATATTTTTCAACATATTAGAATTATTTATATAGCTGAAGAAATCCATGACATCTGTAGTTTGGCCATTAGGGTTATAAAAGCTTAATATGTAAGTTTTTGTACTATTCAGCCAAACACTGATACCAATTGCATCAACATCATTTACAAAATCTGGAAAGTTGATGCCACAGAATTTTATATTATTTTTAACTATTAAAGCTACTCCACCTCCTTTTCTCTCTGATGATCTATCATTTCTCAGGATAGTGGTTATCCCAGAGACTTAATTTGTTGTTTTTTGGGTTAAATGAGTTTCCTGGAGGCAAGCAATATTGATGGAATTATTATTCGTAAAAAATATTAATTCAACTAACTTATTTTCTGTAAATGATCTTACGTTCCATTGGAGCATTGATATGTGTTGTGTTGTTGATTTATTTTTCATACGACTCTGTATCAGTGTTCAGCTTTGTTAATAGTAAAGCAAGATCTTTTTTTGCTTGAATGAGCATATGATTAGGGATGTAGATTTTTGCCAATTCAGCAATAATTTTTGTTTTCTGTTGTTGTTGTATATTCATGGCCTGAACTGCATTGCAGTTTAGAATGAATAAGCATATATTTGGGGTTTGCATGTTTGGTTGTGCATCCAGTTTTTCAGTTAAGGGATTAATTCCTGATCGTGTTTCTGGTTTGTTTCTTGTTGGGAGGGGTGCCAGGCCGACCTCATCTCACTAGGCAAGGAGGCTTGTTATTGTTAGCTTGGTGATTCTTTCTGATAGAGATGTGAGTTAGGGGGCTTAAAGGAAGGTGTTTTGTAAGGAGTACTCGATGCATTGGGAGTGTTTGACTTGGGAGTTTTATTTGATTTCAGTATGGGTTTTATTTGGTGTGATTGGGCAGCATTTGCTTCCATAGCTGCAAAAGGGTTTGGAATGACCTTCTCTGTTGCTATTTGGAGTGTTAGTGCTCTTTTCTTATATGGAGGGCATTGTGATTTAATGGTGTATTCATGTGGGCCTTTACAATTAATACAAGTAGGCTGAGTGTTGTCGCAAGTTGTCAACTCTTTAGGATGGGACCCTTCACAATTACTACAGGTTGGGAGGGTTTCGTTGCATTTATTTGTTGTGTGTCCCAGTTTCAGACACTTCTGACACTGGGTAGGCTTTGGCTTGTATTCCTTGTGCGGTTTGATTTGCCCAAATAGGAATAACGTTTTCTGGGATATTAATTTTTTCCCTTCAGTGTAAATAAGAAAGATCTACTTGTTTTTAATCCATAGGAGTTGGGTTTACCCAGTTGAGTGACATCTTCTACAGTGATTGTGCTACCAGCCCTATCTGAGAGCCCTTCTTTTAACTCCTGAATTGGTATTTCTAGGGGAACATTATGTGCTACTATTTTTGTTGGGGATTGTTTTGGGTTCCATTTAGATGAATTAATTGGGGTATTCAGAAGAGATTTTAGATTAAGTATTATATCTGCAGATTTCTGATCTTGGACAGCTATTAACAAAGATCCATCACGGTGAATGTTAAGAGAAGACAGTGATTTTAACATTTTGAAAATTGCAACCTTATATTGTAGTAATATTTGTTATTTCAAAGGGGGTATTAGGAGTGATTTTGAGGTAAATGCCTAAGTTTTGGGAAGGAGAAACTTGGACAGGGGGAGGGGAAATACTTTTGATTGGGGACGTTTTTTTCTTTTTTTGGAGCTCCTAGAAAGGACCTCTTGAAATCTATTATAATCTATGGTGACATTAGCTCCAACACTGATCATTGTCCTATTCTCAGAATTTGAGCTTTCATGTGAGCTTTGTGATAGAGAGCTTGACCAGCCAGGATGGGGCAAAAATGGATAAATTTCATTAGTATTTGGGGTGGGATCCGGGGGGACTTTTTTTTTTAGGGGGAGTTCTTTCCATTGCCTATTGGAATAAGCTTTAAACTAAACTAGAAAAGGATACCACTATGATACCAGACCGTCTGCACTCTACTGTGGTGAAAACTTAACCAGAACCGTCCACAAAGAAAACACCACTGTATGGCCCTGAGGAGAGTCTTGAGCACGATTGGTTCGGTACACTACTGATAAATTGAGACAATAATTCACAAGAAATTTATTTTTAAATTTCTTAAAATGTTGCTGTTGTAAGCAGCAACATTTTATTTCAAAGCTCCTAGGTCGGAAATTCTACTTCTTTCTTTTAAGGTAATTCTGCTGGAAGAAACCACGTTGTAATTTGAAACGTTTGTACGTTTTCATGAATATTGAAAAGAAACTTTGTTAGTTAAACTAGGTTGCTTATTTATCACTTTAACCGGCACTTCAATTTTACCTGACCAGCCTTTTCTGCAAGCTAAAGCAGAAATTACTGGTGACAATTGGAATGGCGAAAATATACCTATGGATACTGATTTTCAAATCACTATATATTTTCAAAAATAATTTTGGCAACCATCATTTCTAATTCAATTTATCGATAACGACTCTTCATTTCAGGCCAAGCTAAATTCAGTCTGAACTGTATTGAAGTAAAGTGAGATTACTTTTTTTTTTTTAGATATTCCTTCTAAACTTTTCTACCTATAATACCGAAAAATTTCTCTAATAGCCCAATCACTGTTCAGTAGCCTAGGCTAAATTTGGAGACTGAGCTACAAGCTAGGTGAACATACCACATGATGCCTTTTTTTATTTTCTTTCTGAATATAATAATTGATTTTCTCGTATTTCAATTGTAAGCCCTTTAGAGATCCTTGATGGAGGCCTAAGCCTATATCAGTTTAATCAAGAGGGGTGCTAACAGCTTAAAGTAAACACAGCATTTTTTGTTTAAGATTTTAAATTGTTGGTAAATTTCTACCAAATCATATTATTGACTTACGCATAAAGTGAATGCATCATTTGATGCCTTTTTTTATGCTGATTACAAATATAATAGTCATTTCTATCAGAAATGAATTTCAGCCCCCCCCCCCTATATATGCCAATCTGGGGTATATTTTTACAACCTAACCCTGAATTGGCATATATAGGGGGGGGGGGCTGAAATTCATTTCTGGTAGAAATAATTATTATATTTGTAATCAGCATAAAAAAAGGCATCAAGTAGTATATTCACTTTATGTGCAAGTCAATAATATGATTTGGTAGAAATTTACCAAAAGGTATTAATAATAGAATACTAATTGCTCACTTTATGACTAGAAAGTTCAGGGTATCAGTTATAGTAGTATACGCCCCTGTAGAACCGACTGACAGAGATACTAGTGACTCAGATGAATTTTACTTACAGTTTACAGGAGCAAATAGACAGGGTCCCAGGTAGAAATATGATGTTATTACTGGGAGATTTTAATGCTCAGGTTGGTAGAAATAGGGATAGATGGTATCCCAGCCTAGGTAAATTTGGTGTAGGGAAAGAAAAACAGTAATGGATACAGACTTTTGCAATTTTGTAGGTATAACAATCTAGTTATAACCAATACAGTGTTTGGTCATAAAATGGCTCATAAGTTAACATGGTATTCATGTGATGGTAAGACAGCAAACCTTATTGATTATGTTATAGTAAACTAAAGACTGGCAGGATCAATACAAGATACTAGGGTATATAGGAGTGCTGTTATTGATGTTAAAAGTAAAGATCACCATCTAGTAGTGTCAAGGGTTAATTTAAAGCTGAAATATTGGAAGGGTAACTACCTCCCAGGAAGTTATGATGTTGGTAGACTCCAGGATGAGAATTTGAGAGAAACTTTCCAGGAACAGTTGAATACTAAACTTCAGAGTTTAAAATTGGATAATGTGGAAGATGGTTGGAATAATTTTAGAAAAATAATTTGTGAAGTTGCTGAAGGTGTATTAGGGAAGAAAGCTAGAACTGCAGCTAAGAATATTAGTGAAAAAGCTTTATGTTTAATAGAAAGGAGAAAGGACTTGTACAAGAATTATCAGAGTGATAGATTGTATGAAAACAAAAGAAATGTAAAGAAAGTGGAGAAAGCCTTAAAATATGAACTAAGGAGGTGTGAAGTGGAGGTAATGGATAAAATTGCCAAGGATCTGGAAGATACTGCTAGACGGCATAATAGTAAAATATTGTACTGTCACATTAACAAATTGAAAGGGAGTAGTCAATCTGGACTTGGCCCAGTTAAAGATAGGAATGGGGTTGCAATTAGCAATAAGGAAAAAAACTAAAGAGACATGGGCCAAACATTTTGAGAATTTGCTTAACCAAGATAGAGTTGCAGGAAAAAATATAAAGGAAAATGAAAAAGTTTTTAATACCTTGGATGTGAAGGAAGATTTGTTTTGTGAGGAGGAATTAGCAACAGTACTAAAAGGATTAAAGAATAATAAGGCTCCAGGTGCTGATAGGGTGGTAAATGAGTTTCTCAAATATGGTGGCTCTGAGGTTAGAAATAAGTTACTGACGATTATGAATATGATTTTTTGAAAAAGGGGAAGTACCTAACAATTTTAGGAAAACCTTAATTAAGCCACTTTATAAGAAAGGTGATAAAAGTGAGTGTGGTAAATATCAAGGCATTAGTCTGGTCTCTGTAGGTAGTAAATTACTTAGTAATACGATACTTTTTAGACTGAGAGATGCTGTAGACAAAATTTTAAGAGAAGAGCAGTGCAGTTTTAGAAAAGGTAGAGGATGTGTCAACCAAATTTTCACTCTTAGGCTAATAATTGAGCAGTGCCTGAGTTTTCAAACACCTTTGGTCCTCAGTTTTATAGATTATGAGCAAGTGTTTGATTCTGTTGATAGAAGAGCTTTAGTAAAGGTTTTATCCTTGTATGGTATACCAGACAAATACATTAAAGTGATTAGTGTTATGTACAAGAATAACACTGCTGTGGTTAAGGTAGGAAATGAGGTTAACAGCTGGTTTTGTATTAAATCAGAAGTTAAGCAGGGTTGTGTTCTATCCCCCTTTTTTTATGGATTATTTTGATGGACCTTGTTTTTAAGGAGCACAGGAAAGGCAATGGGAGACCATGGAATCAAATGGGGAGAAAAAAGTCTCCTGGACTTGGATTATGCTGATGATTTAAGCATCCTAGATGAAAGTATGAGCAAAATGAATGAAGTTTTAGAGGTTTTGCAAGTTCAGGGTGCTAGAATTGGTTTGAAAATTAATGTTAGGAAGACTAAGTCACTAAGGCTAGGAATAAGTGAAGATGAAAAGGTGACATTAGGTAATGAAAAGATTGATCAGGTGGGCAGCTTCACTTACCTTGGTAGTATTATTAGTAAAGATGGTGGGAGCAGTGAAGATGTTAAATATAGAATAGCCAAGGCTCAGGGTGTTTTTTCACAGTTAAAAAAAAGTCTGGAAGAATAGGAAGATAAGTCTGCAAACCAAGATTAGAATATTAGAAGCTACAGTGATGACAGTGGTCAAATATGGCTCTGAAGCATGGATGCTCCAAAAAGAAGATGAAGATTTGCTAGATGTTTTCCAGAGAAATTGCTTAAGGATTGTTCTGGGTACCCGGCTGACTGACCATATTTTAAACAATAGGCTATACAAAAAATGTGGTTCAATACTGCTCTCTAGGGCTATAATGAAAGAAAGGTTGAGGTGGCTAGGAAACATTGTGCGGATGACGGATGACAGATTGCCAAAGATTGTTTTTTTTGGCCAACCATCTAGGGCTAAACGGAAAGCAGGTTGTCCTTGTCTGGGGTGGGAGGACGTCATAAAGAAAGATTTAAAGGAAATGGGAACTTTGTGGGCAGGTGTAAAAAGGGAGGCTTTGAATAGATTGGGGTGGAGGAGGAGCGTACATAGCTGTGTTGGCCTCAGGTGGCTTGGTGCTGTGGTGAGTTGTTAGTAGTAGTAGTATTCAGTTGGATCATGACAAATCAATGTGTAGATTAAGGTGAGAAAAAAAACAGTATCCAATTGAGCAAAACTATGTAAAACTAAAACCCTTACACCTTGTTAGCCTACCAAAGAGGAATTGAGTAGAACTGTATATATCAATGAATAGCTAATATGCATTAATATGCTTTTCATTAAAATTATATAAGATCAAACACTTGAAATTATTAGTTTATTGACTTACCTACAAAGACCTCTTTTTGAAATACCAATTGTCCTATTTTGACATAGGCTAGGCCTATATATCCTTTAAGTGTTTCAGTTTTATTCACATGCTAATAGAAAGCTGACTTTCTTCTGATTCTACTAAACCAGTTTGTCAACTGTTGGAACAATATTCTTTACTTTAATCTGCTCAAAAACCACAAAATAATGGACTCAGATATGATTTACACATCACCTAAAAGCTCTGTCATTGCTTGTTTCATATGCTTTGAAAAGTGTGCTAAAAGCAGTGTTTTCTAATATATGAAACTACTTTTTTTAAACTCACAACAATAAACATATACATGACATGCCAAACCAATTTTCCATCCTGTACTTTATTCACATGCTCCAACATGTCAACCAGAAGACCAACATGAGACACAACCAGTTTTCCAACCAGGATCAGACAAGCTCTTTTACATTTATTATTATCTTTGAAATAATACCAGGAAATTTGGCTCCACCTCCATGGGAAAATCCTCCCTCCCCAAGAAAATGTCCTCTAGACAATTCAATCCTGGTAAAAATTTATCCTGATCAATTACCCTTAACATCTCCAAGCATAAAATTGAGTCAGATAAGAGAGAGCAAGACATATAAAAAAGATTTGCATATGAATTTTGGAAAATTTACCCCAGAGTAAAATTTCACCTAAGAATTTTACCCCCTGGAAACTTCCCTCTGAATGGAAAATCCTCTCTGTGTAAAAAACCCCAGTAATAATTTTGGCCCCCCTCCACCTGTAAAATGTATGCTATATGTAGATATTATATGTAAACAATGGGTAAATGTTATAACTTATAGACCTTTTCTCTTGTGCTGTGGGGGGTCATGTTACTGCTAAAGGTATAGCTAATGGGCCTTTCAACTTTGCTGCACACAAACTTGATCAGACAATTTTGGGAAAAAAGATGCATAGAGGGTCTAGTTGCCCTACAATCTTTTTGGTCACTTAAAATGGGCACTAAAACATTTAATCTCTGTTTGAATGAGTCCTCTCCTGATATTCTAGGACCACTAGGCCAATACAATTACTCCTAGAAAAAAACAGTAAACAGACATGCATGATCTTTCTTCTGACAAAAAATACAAAATTCCATTTTTTTAGATAGGAGCTTGATAATGAAACAAATAAAATTTTAATATCAAAATGTGAAAAATATCAAAAAGCAACAGTATTAGCTAATAAAACAGAACTTCTATTCTTCTAAACACATCTTGCAGTAAACTTTGTTCCTCTTGACTTTAAGAACTCATTTAGATCCATTGCTGATCTGGCATAATTGTTTTTTTTTTTTTTTTTTTTTTTTTTTTTTTTTTTTTTTTTTTTTTTTTTTTTTTTTTTTTTTTTTTTTAATGTGAAAGATTACTGAAACCTTAGAAAAAGGTTGGAAAGGATAAAATGGTAAACATTTGAAGCAGAGCCCTAACATTATCAGTATCATGAATAAAACTAGACTAAATAATGTTTCCTGTTATTTGTTTTACAAACTGTATAGCCACAATTCATAAGAAAAGCCTCCAAACCAATTTTGCGACATGGCTGTCCATTCAATTTCCAACCAGTTTTCTGTTTAGATTGGAAAAAACAACCAGGTCGGGAAACAGGTTTGCTGTGACCAGTAAAGCAACACTGTACCCTGTTGGATTTTTGAAAGGATGATTTTTTATCATTAAGAAAACCAACCCGTTAAAAACCACACCATTCCTACAAAATACTAAAAATTTCATCTAATTATTAATAATAATTATATGCCTTTCAAAAAAATTCAAAATCCATGCAAAATTCCTAGACTGGCAAAAGTTAACCTCTGCTTGGTGTCAATAGATCCATCAAACTGAGCTAAAACTGTTGTAATATGTTGAGCATGAGGAAGAAAAAGATGAAAAGCTGCCATTCCGAAAGAAAATCATTGAGGTAGAAGTTGCTTTCTTATTTATTTTTTTTTGGGGGGGGGGGTGTTGGTTTATTGTGGGGTGTTGGTAATGGGTTTGGTACCCTATAATTTTTTCTTTTTAATTGCTTGTCAAAACAGAGACTCCATTTTTAATCTATGCTAATAAATTATTGGTAAAAATTTCACCAAGAAGGCAGGGCTCTTGTAACTACCCTCCCACTGCATCATGCTGTAGTAAAATAGGGGTGGTTCAAAAACCCATCTCTATTTTTCCAGGATGCCAAAGAAAAGTGGTTTTCGGGCCCCCTCAAAAAGAGGTCTTTTACCCTATGTAATTTTAGCTAAATGGACTTAAAATCACATAGGGTAAAAAAAACAGTATCCAATTGAGCAAAATTATGTAAAACAAAAATTCTCACATCTTGTTACCAAATAGGACTTGAGAAGAATTGTAAATATCAATGAATAGCTTAAAATCTAAGATATGCATCAATATGGTTATAATTAAAATTATTTAAGATCAAACACTTGAAATTATTTGTTTGTTGACTTCATACCAGGACCTGTTTTTTGGAAATACCAATTATCCTATTTTGAATGTATATACCCTTTCAGTGTTTCAGTTTTATTCACATATTAACAGAAGCTAATTTTCTTCTGAGTCTAAAAATGTAACTTTTATTGCTTTACATTTATTCTATAAGTTACAAATATTGGGCACATCACAAATATTAAATATAATTTTTTCTTTTCACTTGCTTGTCAAAACAGAGGCTGCATTTTTAATTTATCCTGACAAATTATTGGATAAAATTTCACCTAGAAGGCAGGACTCTTGTTACTACCCTCACATTGCATCATGCTGTAGTAAAATAAGGGTGGTTTAAAAGCCCATTTGTTTTTTCTGGGATGCCAAAGAAAAGTGGTGTTTCCCAAAAAGAGATCTTTTACCCTAGTAAGTTTTTAACCAATATTTTAATCCTTTTCTATAGCAGAAAATAAGAGCAAAAGATATAATCTTTAAGGGTCCATAAAGGGTTTTAAATTGAAATTCTGAGCAAAGCAATTAATAGATTCAGAAAGAGCATAGAAAAAGAATAGTATGTATGTATGTTCATCTATTTCACAGCACAGTAGCCTAATGGAAATATCTCCAAAGTCCCCACTGTTCTAGCCCAGGCTGTAGGGGGTGCTACGTTTAGGCCTACAATTACCCCCCCCCCCACCCCCGAATGCTAGGATACAGCCCTAGACAATGTATAAAACTTATATGATTTTGGCAAAATTCTTGTTTAGGAAATTTAGTTATTGTGGAAAATAGTTGAGTTGGGTGAATAGAACTCTCAGGAATCCAGGACCTTAGTGATCTTTTGGTAAAATGTTTTGAAGAACCTGCCACCACTCCTTCTCTATGCAGAAGGTTCTGGCCTTTGATAACCTTTAACAATCTTTGCATGCAAAATTGAAACCCTGCAAAATAGATCTTCTGTCCAAATAGGGCACAAAGAAGGTGGTCAATATAGATAGACCCCGGCGCCAAGCCAATGAGGGAAGATTAGCAGTGGCAGGGCCAAAAACAGCAACAGCAGCCCACCGCCAGTGCAATCAATGTTGACCACAAACATTAATGTTTTCATCAGTCTTTCTCAAATCACAGCTTAAATTTACAAATTTCTCACCTCCCTTTACACTCCCTTTTGTGTTTTTTCAAAGCAGCCATATAATTTTCTTTAAGATCCATCTCTGCTTTAAATTAAAAAAATAATTAACTTTTTGGGATCCTTACTTTCAGTAAAAAATTCAAGATATTATCATTTAAATATAATACTTCCTTACCCCCCCCCCCCCTCTGGATACCACCTTGATAGGATACCGTCTCAGCTTTACATTAAAAAAATAATTTACTTAATAATTAACTAGGTCACTATATGGTTCAAACAAACACACAAAATTACGTTAAACAGCTTAGTGTTCCTTGAAAGAAAATGAGGGTATGAGTAAAGGGGTACAATGATAACAACAAAATGTCAAGATTATTCAGATATACCTCAAATTATTGGAAAACTGAGTCACAGATTTGCCATCACATTCACTAAGATCCAAAGAATCTAATTAAAAGGGAGCACACACAAAAGCCAAATTAGGCCAGTAGTCTATGAGAAATTGCAAAATACCCAAGACAGTGAACAAGTCCCAATTGGGGGCCCTGGGTCTATCAAAATATTTCAGTGGTTTCCCAGTGAATTTGATATCATTTTCTTCCATCTCCACTTTAAATGAAAAAAATAATTATCTTTTTGGCATCCCTGTTTTCAATTAAAAAAAATGAGGTATTATCATTTAAAATGATAGCCCCCTACCCCCCCTCCCTATAGGCAAAATTTACAATTTTTTGTGAATCATGTTTTTGGGGTAACTTCCATTTCAGTCTTTAATTCCCCAACCTTGTACATAGCTTAGTCTATAGCTAAATTTTGTCTCTATAGAAGTTTTTTTTGGGGGGAGGGGAGCAAAAACTTTTCAGAAAGAAGATTGTATTTTCTTTAATCTATCAGACATTCAACAATTGTGTATTAAACATTAAAGAAATCTTATCTAAAAACAGCAAAAGTAAACAAAATTCTGCAAAAGGGTAGATATTGTAGCTTGGCAACACCCTCTAGGAGAAAATACATTCTAAGACCACACTGGCTATACATGACATATGAAGCTAAGAGAGGAATGGAAATAATAAATGAAAAATAAAATAAAAAAAGGGTGAGAAAATGAGGATTTTTTCAGCCTTTGGACAAACATGAAGACAAAGAACAAGTAAATATTTCAACAAGGTCTTCCGCCACATCATCCTCAGTGCTAAACAAAAAAGAAAAGCAAAACAAAAATTTTGACCTTTTGAAGTTTACCTGACAAAAAGCAAACAGACAATGAATAAAAGACCAAGCTGGAATCAATGAAAAAAGGATTTGCCAAAGAGATTGAGGAAGAATGTTTTGCCTTGTAATAGTTTTAGCTCATCTGCAATTTTGATTTTCATTAGATATGCAAATAGGTTCTCTTAAATTTGACTGGGCAAAATATTAATTGAGTCTTTTAATATTAAATTGTTATAAATTGGGCTTAATGAAATGTCTCTGGTATCTCTATTCATAGCCAAATATTTGTTTATATATATTTTTTTTATCTCAATTACCTCTTTAAAAGATTGCGGTAGGCCATTTGCGGTAAATTAAAGTTGCCTCCTCAAAGAGAACCAGATGTGTAGCATTTTCAAAGGTATGCAGGGCTAAGGCAGGATCAAAGTTGTCATTTTCATTTTCCAATCTCAGGGACTTATCTATTGGAATTTTGTGTTCATGCAAATGTTCACCAAGTTGTTGATTGGTCCTACAAATGTGAAATTTCCCACATGAACACAGGACTCTGTAGACACCACTACCCAGTACATGGTCAGCTTTATCTTTTCCCAAGTTGAAAAAATGTTCAACTTTTTGTTCACTTTTGAAAGAAACAGAGAGATTGTGTTTATATAAAATTTCTCCAACTTTATTGCTAAGTTTTGAGATATATGGTAAAGTGGTAAAAAAAAATTTCTCAATTGCTGGAATAACTGAATTAAGGGAAATGGGCTCCCTATTTTCTTGTTTTTATCTTTTTTAATTGTCTATCTATGTTATTTTCAATTAGGTTTATTGGGTAGCCATTGCAAAATAGAGTATCTTTGATATAATTTAATTCAGAATTTACATGATTATGTGAATGGATTTTTAAAATTCTGTCAACTAAAGAGATTATTACCACTCTTTTCACAGAAGGGGGGTGATTCGACAAGAAATGTATATACCAATCATTATGGGTCAGCTTTGTGTATATAGAAAATTCAAGGCTTAGAGCATTTTTTTTATAATCAAAACATCCAAGAAAGGCAGCTTTCCATTTTGTAATCTAACCAAGCAGAATTTTCCTCTAATATTTTTTGTAAGGCCTGCTCACATTTATGGACATTGCATGAAATGTACATAGAAACTGCATCAAAACTAGATAAGATAGTTTTTTCTGTTGTACTTTGGTATTTTAACTTCTCACAAGATCTATGGAATTTTTTATGTAAGATTTCTGTGTGCTTAAAAGAGGCTTAAAAATGGCGGCTAAGTACTTTCCTACACCTGTAGCTGGAGAACTATAACATGCTACAATAGGACATAATAGAATATCTTTCTTATGGATTTTAGGCAAACCATAAAATTTGGTGCTGAACATCCTTTGGGGTAGAATTTTTTGTACATTTGAGGGGTATTTTTACAGTTTTTCTAAGAAATTCATGAATTTCTTAGGACCTATATATTCACAGAATATATACCCCCAACCCCCTAATGTGTAAATATATACCTATAATTGCATCCTCAATCTAAATATAACATCCATTTGCATCACAAATGAACTTTAATCCCATCTTAGCCATGTGGTGGATGTCTGTAATTAGTCTACTGTCTTTTAAAATTCCTAATTCTTTTCTCAACTGCTGTGTGTATTTGTCTGTGCGATCAGGTTTTATTTCTTTTTAAGTATTTTTATCCAGTATTTGCTTTCATTTCATGATCTGCAGAATTCATAATTACAACTGTGTTTCCTTTGTCTGCTCTTGTAATTACTGTGTTTTTATCTTTTTTTTAACTTTCAGAGGATTTTAATTTCTTCCTTTAACTGAGTTGAAAGGTAATTAATCTAGCACTAAACTCTGCATCTCCTCTCTTTTGTTAGCTTTTGTCTCACAGATCCAAGGGAACAATGGGCTTAACCACTTGGCCAGCGTGGGTGATGTATCCAGTGGCCCTCAGCATCTGTGTGGAGGGCTTTTTGGATGTTTTGCAATGGGAGATGTGAATGCATGTTCTGTATGTGGGAGCACAAAGGTATTTGGTGCTCCCACACCTGGAGCACCAATACCTTTGCTCCTGTATCAATCTTGAAGGTTATATAAATTTTTTGTTTGCTGAGGTACAACCCAATGTTATGGCTATTGGATTGATTAGTTGAATGAATTGAATCAATATAGAACTCACTTCCGGGGCTAGATGAAAAGTCTGATGCTCATCTGTGTGAATCTGGTGCTTGTCTGACCTGAAAACCAGAGCTTGATCCAGCAATTTCCAGCTGGTGAATCACTTTACTCTTGCACACCCAAGCAAAGTGGTTGATTTTACTTCACTTAGAGCATGTTTTTTCCCTTTGCAGGACACTTGTACCCACGAAAGTATTGTCTGTCGCATAAGTAACATTCAGGACCTTTGTTTATAGCATCAACTTCTTGTTTGATAACTCTTTTGTGTTCTGTTCCATTCTTAGTTAGTAGTTGTGCTTGGGTTTCCCCTGTTGCTCGGGCTGTGTGAATAGCGGTAGTGAGAGTAAGTGTTGATCCTTGTGTAAGTAACTTCTCTCTGATTCTGTCATTTCTTGTACCAAAAACTAGTCTGTCTTTGACATTTTCATCTTCTGAATTTTTAAATACACAGTCTTCTGCTAATATCTTCAAACTTGTCACATATTGTCCAACAGTATCAGTATGATCTTCATTTCTCTTGTAAAACTGATAGCTTGCAAATAAGGGGTTGGCAGTTGGTTCAATATAAACATCAAATTTTGATAGGTATGCAGCCACTGTTTGTTCAGAATCAGCAACACTGAATGTGTTAAATATGTCTCTGCCCTTTTCCCCAACCCATATCAGTAGGTATGAGCACTCCTCAGTTTTCTGATTTGCCGCTCAGGGGGCCACTAAACGTTAATTTTGCGCGTTGTTTAAACTCAGTCCATGCATGCTTTAGATTAGGGGAGTTCCAGTCAATCATGGGTGTAGAACAATGAGTTGAATCCATCTTCTTTACTTTTGACACCATGTAGAATTGCATACAATTTCAAAGTTCATTTAAAACCCAAGCACCTGCAATGAGCAGGCGAGCAGAAGACAAATGCCGGTTGGCGGCCTTTGAAACAAAATCCCTCAGGAAGCTTGCTGGCATCACCTACCTTGACCAAATATCAAACGAACGGCTATTGTCTTCGCTCAACTATTCCCAGACCATCATGCAGACCATCCAGCTTCAACAGCTTCGATGGTTAGGCCACGTTCAGCGGATGTCCCCAGCCCAACTTCCATAAATTGCGTTTGAAGGAAGGATTGATGCCTCCCGCCCAAAAGGACGACCTCCCAAGCGCTGGAGGGAAAACTTTCCCAGCCATCCCCTGTCGGTACTCCTTCGGACTGCAGCGAACAGGAATCGTATAAGAAGCTCTACATAGTTCAGTCAGAGGAGAAACCCCGAGTCGGCCAATCCGGCCGGATGGGAGTTAAGTAAGTAAGTAGTACCTGCAATGAGGTATAACATACTGAGGCATAACTACATAACAACGATAAGTCAGTAATTAATCAATCACTAAACTCTGCAAGTACCTTTTTTTGGCATTTTCATTTTAAAAATGGAAAAAGCCCCCCCCCCCCTAGATTTTTGGAATTGTTGCCACTGCAGAAAGTAGTGTGATGTTTTACTCCTTACATGAATATAAGCAGCTAAACCATAAGTTTTTATTTGCCCTGTATCATAGAGGAGAATCCTGATATATATATATATATATATATATATATATATATATATATATATATATATATATATATATATATATATATATATATATATATATATATATATATATATATATATATATATATATATATATATATATATATATATATATATATATATATATATATATATTCAAGGTGCTTTATTTCTAAATAGTTATCAACTAAACATAGATGCCAAGCGAAAAGCCTTTGTAAAAAAGAAAATAAACTGACTTGTGATTTTATTTTTAGGATGATTGAGTATAAAATCAGAGATGCTAAGAAGGAAGACTGTGCAGTTATTAGAGAGCTGATTCAGGTTTGTCATTCATTGCGTACTATGGTGGCCGGTATTTAACCCCCCCCCCCCCCCCTCCTGGAAAATACCCCCACGGAAAGTAACCCCACCCCCAAAGAAAAGGAAAGAGCTCCATCAAGCCAAAAATTAGTAGAAATAAATTCAAATAATTTTCAAAGGGTAAAACTACCACAAATCACCATCAATAAATAAATTAAACCCAAAATAAACAGAAATTACAATAAATAACTTATAATCACCTATGATATTATAAAATAACTTAATAATCATAGATGTAATTTGATTTTTCCATAAATAGAAGAAATTGTACAAAGAATAGGCTAATTAGGAAAAGGTTGATTGCTATAAAAAATCTTTTTGTAATTCTCAGTTTGGTTTTAACCCAAATAAATCAAGTAAACACATACTGGCTGGGATTCTACCTAGCATAATTGGTGCCTTAGATAAAGGTGAATTGGTAGCAACTTTTTATTTGTATAAGAAGTGCTTTTGACACGCTTAATCATGGGATCTTCTTTAGTGAGTTTGAAAACACAGGTAGTGAAGTCAGAAAACGAAAAAAAAATATGAAGAAGAAAAAACGAGAATAATTCCAGCCTTTGAGAAAAGGAAGGCTAAGTATGCAGGTATTTTGGGAAAACCTCTGCTCAACTGTCTTCAGTGCACAAAAGTAAGTAAAAAACTAAAAATGTTAAAGAGGGGTGCTTTGAATAGATTGGGATGGACCGGGAGCGTGCGTAGCTGCCTTGGCCTCAGGTGGTTTGGGGCTGCAATGAGTTGTTAGTAGTAGTTAGCACTAGTTTTTTAACTGGCTGGAATTATCCTCGTTTTTTCTTGTTCACAATTTTTTTTTATTTCCTATTGCATAGCCAGTGTGGTGTTAGAAATTATTTATTGGAGTCTCTGGCTTAAACAAACTTTAAGTAAATTTTGCAAAATGTGCTAAGACAAGCTGAAATATTGGGATGTATGTCTTCCCCCCCCCCCAAAATAGGTTTATTGGCATTCCTCAAGCCTCTCTCTTTTGACCCCTCTTTTTCCTAATATTTATACATTGTTTACCAATAGATTTAGATCTAAATAATTTGCCAATTTTATTTGTTGACTGTAGTGATGTAATGGCTTCAACTAGTAATTATCTTTTGCTTTGAAATTTATGTATTTCAAATTAGCAAAATATAAGCATAAGAGTGGTAATGACATTGCGCCTACTTTTCATGTTATAATAGCACATATTTATCAAAACAAGTATTGTATATAAGAAAGCAAAGAGCTACGTTAAAGCTTTATACAAACAGTAATAACAATAAGTATGATAGAAGGCTCTC